>JAOVVA010000027.1:2678858-2693769 GCA_028565275.1 Leiocassis micropogon | reverse complement strand
ACCAACTTAGCCAGATCGTAATTAGCACGATGATCTCATCTTAGATGTGTCAGTTCATCTCGGATGTGTCAAGCAACGTATGGAGAACGGACCCCTGGAGCATTCTGTTGGTAAACACAATGCAAAGAGGGAAAGACATAAGCAAAGATCTTTGAGAAGCAATTGCACATCAATCTGGAAAGGCTTATAAAAATTTTTTATAAGCAATATAAAAATTGTTATATATTACTATAAAAACAATAGAATTCAAAATTCTACAATCAGAAAGATTATTCACAAATGGAAAGCATTCAAGACAGTTACCATTGTTCCCAGGAGTGAACGTCCCGGCACATTCATTTTCAATGCTAAGCTTACAGTTCAGTGGGACCTTGGATTATAAGGATAATTCGTTCCGGAAGTGGGAGTATTTCAAAACACTCGTAAACCAAAGTGAATTTCCCCCATAAGAAATAATGGAAACTCAAATCATTGGTTCCACAATTAATACAAAATAATAAGTTACAATAAAACAAATTAACCTGCACTTTACCTTTAAAAAAAAAAAAATCCCAACAGATCAGTGTTTCAGTTTATGTGGAAACACTTTGTACTCATTGTACACGTACGACTGTGTGGCCACTACCAACTTAACCACCGTCATCAAGTTTACTGAAGACACGGTCGTTGTGGGCCTGATCATAAACAACGATGAGATGGCCTTCCTGGAGGAGATTGGAAATCTGGAAAAATTGTGCCAGAGGAACAATCTCCTCCTGAACTTCAGCAAGACAAAGGAGCTGATAGTGGACTTTAGTACAAAGCAGAAGAGGAACTACAAGACTACAAGACAGCATCAGGAACTTCTACTCCTGCACCATAGAGAGCATCCTGACGGAAAACAACACGACCTGGTTTGGAAACATCACCATGCAGTACAGACGTACTCACACCACCTTCTGTAGATCAGCTGAGTGCATCATCCACACTGAGCTCTCTGACCCACACTCAATCTACAGCAAGCGGTGCTAGACCAAGGGCAGGAAGACTGTGAAGGACCAAAGTCACCCCAGCAATAGACTGTTCTCTCTGTTGCGGTCTGGAAAGCGATTCCGCTCTCTGAAGGCCAACACAGAGAGACTGAGCAGGAGCTTCTTCCCGCAGGCGATAGGGTCTCTCAACCACAACACCACACAGGACTAAACCATTTTTTAAACATTCACAAATATGACATTGTCTGTTTGCACACTCCCCAGTCATTTTTTATTTACACTAAAATGCCTATTTTTTTTTTTTTATATTGTACAGAATCTTTTCTTTTCCATATTTGTACAGCTAAGTTTTCTTATACTTTTCTTATAATCCCAGCTAAATTTAATTTATATTGTATTTCTATCCTAGCTATAATTATTTTCTATTGTATTTATTTTTTATTAATATTTATTTCCTATTAATAATCTTTTATTTTTAAGGTCACGGACGGTCGTATAAGCATTTCACTGCATATCGTACTGAGTATGACTGTGTATGTGTCAAATAAAATTAGAATTTAAAATTTTGATGCGTGCAGCGGTGCAGGCGCTGTATGTGTGTGTGTGGGGGGGGGGGGATTGTGTGTCTGTGAAGCTAAAGTAAGAGGAGTATGGAAGCAAATCAGTCTCATTAATAATTCACACAAATGACACGATGAACACATGCGTATCATAATTCACGTGTTAAACCCAATTCACATGCACAAAAAAATATATATTCACAAAAAAACAATAATATACGTTTCACAAATGCAAAACACAATTTACCGTTGTACAACTGTGTACAAAATTTTTTAATGTTTAAAATTCGTTATGGTTTAAAAAATGGTTAGCTGTGTTATTTTCGGCAAAGTTCATGATGAAACATTATAAACATTATGAAATAAAGTAATAACTGACACGTGCATCCTGTTCTGGGTATAAGTAGGTAAAACTTCATTTCCGTCGTAATTAACTCAGATTGCGCAAAAGGTGTGTAAAGCTGAGCTACTTGAGTGCTGCGCTCCTGGAGGGCTGTGGTTGGTTGAATGGTGAGGTTGCATCTGATTGGCTAAAGAGTACGAGTGACCCACATTGCTGCCTGCAAAGTCTCAAAAATACACACACACAAATCCAGGGCGATGCACACAGGAAAGACGATTTTCACATTCACAGTCAATGATACACTTGTGGTCAGTGTTATAGTAAACAGTACATGCGTGCATGGATGTTGATTATACCAGTGAGAAACACGCACAAAGCCCCAGCAGGGGAGACAATTACCCACAATTCCGCAGCGCAAGAGAGAGAAAAACCATTGGCTCAGTTGTGATAACGCAACTGAGAAGAAGCGCATGCGTGATACATGATACTCGGTCCTCGTAAACCAAGACTTATTTGTTTTCCAAGTCAAAGTTTATTAAAAATCTTTGCTCTTCTTGCGGAACATTCACAAACCGCGTTCCTCGCAATCTGAGGTTACACTGGATTTGGCAGACATCCTTATCCATAGCGACTTACATTTTTATCTCATTATACACCTGAGCAATTGAGGGTTAAGGGCCTTAATTTAGAAGTTTATATGATTGTATTTAGTCCTTGATTAATGTGAATATATGTGATTAAATATGTTTTACTTAAAACATGCTTACAAGAGAGCTGTCCATAAGAGAATACCCAAAAGCCTCAATGAACTGGAGCAATGGACCAAAATTCCTCCATAATAATGTAAGATTCTGATAGTCATACAGGAAAAGATTACTTCAAGTTATTACGGCTAAAGGTGGATCAACAAGCTACTGAATCATGGTGGTGGGGGGGGGGGTTACTGGGTAAAATTATTTGTTAATACTGAGACTGCTGTGATGAGATGATTTTTATTAAGTTTTTACACAAAAAATTTTGAACATGAGTGTACAGCGATCAGCCATAACATTATAACCACTGACTAGTGAACTGAACAACATTGATCAAACTATACGCACGACAGGTGACCTGATCAGGGGAATCCAAGGCTCATCCAGGCTCACGCGGGCCAAAAGCCAGACAAACCCTTCCAATCCCACAGAAAAGCCAATGCAGCAACAATCGCAGGAAAGTATAAAAGATAAATAAATAAAGGCTTAACTTACAAGGATATACAGTCAATGAAGTACAATCGTGTTTTAAAAGGTTATGATGAACACATCATACATATTAAATAAATAGCAATCTATTAATATAGTGTACAAAAACTCAATTTTAACGATAAAACTGAAACACTTTTAACTGAATTCATGAAACTTTTTGTAGTTATGTGCCCCGAGATCTGTAGTGATTAATGAGAATTATTCACCTTGCAGACATTTCAATTCAAATGAGTTTCATCAAACGTCACAGTATAAGAAACACGTCCTGGTTGATCACATGGATCAGGTGTAAACAGGGTAAAATAGATAAAACTGTTCTATATTATATTCTATATAAACTGAATTATATTATTTAAATTGAATGCTGTGACATAATAAAAAAAACAATAATACTGTTTAAACATTAGTAGAGAACTGCTGTACTGAATATGAAAAACTGGATTATATATACACATGTATAAAACTGAGAGGAATAAATTAAACAGCTTCACGTCTCTTTAAGCTGCAGATGAAACTCCTTCAAACATGTCTTTGCTCTCTGACTCTTCATTTCTGGATGGAGAAAGAAGAAAAGAGATTATACTGTACAAACCTGGCATACAGGAGAAGTTCATGCATAATACTAAGGATGATGATGAAGATGAATAGGAGTTAGTAGCAAGATGACATTGGTACATTTTTAATTAATTAGGAATTAATCTGAGATCACATCGACATCACACATGCTCACGTCATGCTCTCTACGCTCACCTCTTTGCCAGGTGATTTTCCTTTCCACACATCATCTAAAAGTACACGTGTCTGTGAAGCCAAACTAGATATCTGCTCTTTGGCCTTCTGACGAAGCAATAAATGTTAAAACATAAGAACAATTCTTCAACAACAACAACAACAAAAAATCGCTGCATGATCAATGTTTCTTGTTTTTTTTATATTTCCCTTAGAAAAAGAGAATTAAGTAAGGATTTAAAAATCCCTCTTTGTGCTTTATGTTATCTATTTCCTCTCAATTTATAGCTATATATAATGTTCTTTAATTGTTTTATTTACATCACTGAGAAACCACACCGTCAGACTTGCCTTGACCAGAGAGGCAGCGTGCTGCGGGTAGAATACGGAGGTGCTCACAGTCATCAGTGCAGTGGGGAAGAGAAGTCGTTTTACTCTGCCACCTTAAAACCACCCAGGGAAATAAATGACAGCACTAAAATGGGAAATATTAACTAACTATTAACAAATAAGAATCAAAGTAGAATCACAACTTTCACACATACCTTTGGCAAGGTAAAGTCCAAGGATTGCAGAAAACCCCAGAGCCCCAACACTAGGGTAAAACTTGGCCGGGGGATTCATCAGAAACTCATAAGTGTCTGAAATAATAAACAACACCACACTGTGACAACAAAGGCCACATTTATAACACATCTCTTTGTGTATCGATTAAACCTTCTCACCTCTCCCAGTCTGTACAGATGTATTAATACCAGGCTCCATGGTCTTGTAATATTCCTGAATAACGTAAAACATGAAAAGATGTGTAAATTATAAAGGACATCAGTGCATGTGGAATGCATTTCTGATAGAAGCTGTGACAAGGGTACCTCCATTTTATCCAGGATGTATGATGTCTTTTCCTAAAAAGAGGGAAAAAGATGCTAATCAATACTGAAACCTAAAGGGCAAACCTAAACATGTTATAAATAATTTTTTGTTTGTTGTTAACTGTCACATTATTTAATTCAGTTTAAAATACGAGGGGCGTTCAAGTCTAACTTGGATGTGTGATGATGTTTCTGGTGAATGAAGGCATAAAAAAGAGACTGATATTTAAGCATAGTATAGATGATAAGACTCTTAGCATTTCCCAAGCCATTTCCACAGGTTTGGACAATTAAAAGAGTTCCTGAAAGGCCACCCTTTCAGACGAGAAGCAGGAGAATCTTATCATGTCTCCAGCGTACTGAGAAAATGTTCTACCTTGACAGTATCCAAGCACTAGTCAAACGCTGCCATAAGTGCATTAGTGTAGCAGGGGATTATATAGAGACATAAAGGGAGTTTTTATTTTCAGAACTGGGATTTTTCAGAACAAAAATCCCGCTTTGACTTGAACATCCCTTGTATATCCAGCAGTGTCACCAGTGTATTCATAAATTTTTATTAATGATGGTTATTGATTATTGATTTGAAATGATCCCGTTGTGGAGTTTAACTGTCCTTTAGTGCTCACTCGTACCTGACCCCATGCTGCGTACGGCTCTGCTGATTTCCTTAGAGATGCTACACTTTGCTCCACATGGCCAACTTCCGGCTTCACAGAGCATCCTCGGGGGTGTGGAGTGGTATACAGAGAGAGCTGAAACATACACACACACACAAAACACACACACAAAGCACACGCCAATATCCTAAATTGTGACTCTCCAATTTCAAACCCGGATCATCAACAATTAATACTGATGAAAATATTCAACAGCTGTAACACACACACACACACACACACACCTCATCTGTAATCATAGAGGAATCGCTTTCTTCCTTCTCACTGGCGGCAAATACCTGTTCTGACATGAGGGACAGAGAGCCAGGTAACATCAGCGGCAGCGCCACCTAAAGGTCAAAGAGAAGAAATTATTAATTAATTGATAAAAAATTAACAATATCTTTTTAAATATATTTGCAAACATAATTATAAGATAAACCTTTTAAAAACGGTGTTTAATTCCATCTTTTGCCTGGTTCTCCATTTGTCTATTCATTTTTTTAAATATTAAAAACCAAACACTAATTTTTTTTATTCTGTGTTATGCACTTTCTCATCTCATATAAAGATTAATATGAAGATATTGATTACGTTGTGAATATTGTGTGCATTTGATAATATGTAAAAAAGATAAATTTGGTATATTTCCCTTCTCACAAGCACTTTTAGATAATAAATTAATAATAGAAAAAAAACTAAAGACTGTCACAATATACTGTATGACTACTGTAACAGCATGTGATTGCTTTTATTTTATTATTTTTTTATTTAGATGCGACACATCTCAATTAATACCATGATAATTAGAGGAACAGAAATACAATATACAAGCAAATTGCACGTAAAAATATACATTACGACACAGAGATTTATATAAGAACAATCATAAATGTAAACATTTTAAGCATTGAGGTTTGAGGTTTTTGTATCCTCTTGTTAATGTGGGGAAAAATTGTGTATTACTATGAATATTCAAGTGTTAAATATTCATTTTAATTATTATATACAGAAATGCAAATTTTAAATAATAAAAATAATAATAACCAAATTGCATCTTTCGCCTCACTAATGAGTCCTTTTAAATAATAAATAACAGGAACATGTATTATTCTATTAGTTTTCAATGTATACTTCTTATTATTGATATTATTATGATAGATAACTGTTTTATTTATCTTTCACATTTAATTTTTGCCATCTTTTTCATTATTTTGAAATTTATATCTGTTGCTTTTAAAATAAAAAAATTTATTAAAATGAAAAATGAAACATAAAATGTATTTATTTTATAATTAAAAGATATATATTATTATTAATAATAATATACAATGTATTTTAAAAATAACAACAAATATAATAATAATATATTTTTTAACTATCTTGCACATTTAAATGTAAATTTCCAACATTTAACAAATTCATATCTGTTCCATTTACAGTAAAAATTAATTTAAATGGCAAACTAAACAAGAATATGCATTTATTATATAATTTAAATACATTATTATTATTATGATTATATTAATATTAATCTATAATAATAATAATAATAATAATGTATTAATTATATTAATCACATAATTATACAAGGTGACACAAAAAAACGGGAACTTTTTTACAATCCATATAATAAATATATTATCTTTTTTCTTGTTTAGTTTATCATTTAAATTTCTTTTTAGATTGGTATATTGTTTATTTAGCTTGCGCATTTAATTTTTGCCACCTTCATCATCATTTTGTAAATTTATATCTGTTGCATTAAACATAAGAAATAAAAATGAAACATAAAATTTACTTATATTTTTTAAGTATAATAAGAATAATTATTCTATTTGAATGTGTATTATTATTATTATTATTATTATTAATACAGCTACTACTAAGAATAATAATATTTTTTTCTGCCATCTTTATTATCATTATGTAAATGTATACCTATTCTATTTAAAGTAAAAAATAAATTAAAATGATAAACTAAACAGTTCAATAACAGACATTTATTTTCTCAATTTTCTCTATCACTATATTTGCTCTATTTTCAACACTTAACGCTGTTTGTGAGCCACATAATACTTTAGTAATATTATTAAGCATTAATTAATCCACAATTGAATAATGTAATAGATGTAATATAAATAGAAACTAATAATCTCACAGTGTGTATTTCTGCAGATTCAGGTCTGTGTAAACTCTCCCTCCCGCCTGAGCACAGCGTTAGCATTTAGCAAGCTTTCTCTTCCACCACAACGCTCAGCGTCTAATCCTAAACTGTCGTGACTATACAATAATTATTCGGACCAAAAAACTGATTATTTTAAATATGACATTAAACATTTAATGACGTTTATTTTACCTTCACTAATTTTCGGCAGCTTTTCAACATTCCCACTCAAACAGATCCTACAGTTTCTACGGCAACCCGAAGGAGACAAATGTCCTCTGAGGTCTTTTTCTAAACGCGTTTTTAAAATGAATTTTTAGGATAAAAATTTGCTTTTAAATCCATTCTAACTTTTTTACTGTACAGTTGTTTATTAATCTCCAGTCAAAGCAAATAATATGACTAAAGTTGTAATCACACTGTACAGTACACTTATAGAGTCATGATGCTCATTAAACAAACAAGCACATTCTGAGATAAATGTCCATGTTTTATTACATATGTAAGGAATAACACACTAGGTGGCATGAGTTTATAGGAGGATAATCAACGACAGTGTGGTGTAATGAAATATAAAGAACTGCTCTAACCATGAGTGGATAGTTTTCATATACAGTAACTGCAGATTCTGAGGTGATTTATTCCTCTCATACAGGCGGGTATCAAAAGGTTTCGGGATTCATGCATCAAAGATCCGTCCGGACGTCCTTCCTCAGACGCCTCAAAACCTGCCAGTAGAACTTGCTACTGATGGTCTGGCCCCTGGGAATGAATTCTCTATGCACAATACAGCAGATGTCGAGAAAGACGTGGAGCATGCATTCGGTCGAGCTGTGAACCTGCCTCACCTTTTTCGGTATTGGAGATGATTCCACTGTGAATACTGTTGCTTTGTGCTTCGTACCTGTACACCCAAGTTTCGTTACTGGTTTTCATCCTCGACATGAACGATGGGTCATCCAGGCACGCAGAAGGTGTTCTTGCCAGACTTTGATGCGATGTTCCTTCTGCTCCTGAATCAGCAACCTGGAGACAAAATGTTCAAATCACACGTGAGGATTGCCTGGACTGTTCTGTACGACACACGGCAACAGCAGCAATGTTGTGGATTGTTCTCCGATGGTCATCATGCACAAGTTGCCGAATGGTTTCAACATTTTCGGGAGTTGAGCTCAGTGAAGGTCTTCCTGATCTCTCAGCATCTTAATGTGATGTTCTTCCGCTCTTGAAGCGCGCGTTCTAACTTGCTGTCCATGATGAAATTGCAGATTTCAGATGTACACGAAACCATCTCTTTAGCCACAATGACTTGTGAAGGTCGGTGCTCCCTGTCAGTGCGAACAGTCTTGTGCTGCCATCTGTTGGTGTGTTGCAAAACTAGTCTCGAAACTTTTTGATACCACCTCATACAACAGCAAGTTATCAGTGATTACTTCATTTATTTATTACAGAATGTAAAATTATCATAGTTATATTTAGTACACTTAATGTGTTTATATTGGCTAATGGAAGATATTGTTTTCAACATTTATTTGTTTAAATCCTGTGTTTGCTGCCCCTCTGAGAAATAAATAATAAAATCTGTTCATATAAATAAGCAGGTTATTATCTATCGTAATAATGTTTCCTAAAAGTGCATATATAAAAACATAAGCACATAAATTTAAAGGCACATTTATTTAAACATAAAAATGTGTAAAAATTCAAAGAAAACACTTATTTTCTACAAATATGTGTTTTTTCTTGAGGTAGTGATACTGGCACTGACACAGTTACCAAATGTGCTTCTTTGTCCGATTAAAGATTGAGTGCTGATTGAACTCAACCCCACTGAACACCTCTGGGATGAACTGGACCTGGAGATCTCGACATCCCACCATGTGAAAAGTCTTCACAAAAGAGTGAAGGTTATAATTACAGAAAAGGGAGACTGAACTGTACGGTAAACTCATAGTTTTAGGATGTGTGTGATGTGTGTGACGATCAGTTGTCGACATAGTTTTGGCCACTTTAATAGTTCACTGGTGGAGGAACTATGTCAATATCTTTACTGATGAGTGGAGACGTCAGCACTATTCCAAACTTCTCCCTTAGGATCTCTATGATTTCTTCATCACTAAGATCTGTTTGGGTGGTCTTCACTGGTGGCCCAGGCTCACCGGATAGCTGGACGGTAATCAGCTTGCGTCCCATTAGAGTAATCCTTCCTCTTGGTAGCAGGAGGGTGCAGAGGGACTTGCAGAAGAATATGGAGCTGATGGAGCTCTGATGGTACTCACACATGGCTCTAAAGTCCTCTCTTTGACACGGCTGAAGGCTGAACTTGTACTGCTCCACCCATGACGCACCATCAACACTCCCTTCCATAAAAAACAGATTTCCCTGAGCTCGAACCCGGTACAGGCCATGACTCTGGGTCTGAGGACTCTCCGTCTCTAGGGAAAGAGGGAGCTGGAACCCGGCACCGAATCCCACATCACAGAGCCACCTTTCCCCGTCCAGGGTCACCATCATGATCATGTGGTCAAACGGAGGACCGAAAACTCCGGTGAACCGATTTCTCACCTGAGCAGACAGGACCTCGACTTTAAACCCGAGCTGAGCCAGGAGCCAGGAGAAGAGCCCGTTGTTTTCGTAGCAAAATCCGCCGCGTCTTTTTAACACGATTTTGTCGTAGAGCAGCGGGAGCTCGAGGTGCACGCGCTCTCCGGTGTGGATGGTGAGGTCCTCAAAAGGCACCGTGAGTAAGTGCTGGAGGTGAAGAAAGCGCAGAGTCTCGTGCGTCGGGGAGCACGGGCACGAGCCTGAGCAGCCGAGGCGCGATAAATACCTCCGAACATCCATTATCACTCAGAAAAGAATGAAGTAATCCAGTGGAAGTGAGCGCGTGGCGTAAATCTCATCTGATTACCGCAGGTTCTTCTGACGGTCACTTACTTCCTGGTACAAAGTTCAAGTTACAATCAGGTTACAGATGAGTGAAAGCGCACTTCTGTCTGTTCTCTATTCACGGAAAAGCAGTTAGTGCACTCAGGTTTTACTGACAAAAGTGTCAGATATGAAAGAAAAATCATTTAAACTGTAGCAGAACATAAAACCGGTGTTGTGTCGAAGTTGGTTCAATATAATTAGCATTTTATTCGCGTGATTGTCAACTCACACTAGGTCACGTCTATCGGAATAAACCCAAACTGCATATGAAAGGAATCAGCACTGGTAGTGGTCCATTTATTATTATTAAATATAAAAAATGTTTCCATTTGTAAAATAGCATAAATAAATCATGGGTAGTGTATACCAGTGATAAAAAAAACAAAACAATACAATGCATGTTATTATAAGTTTCGTTTTCAATGCGCGTGAAATTCGCCGTCTTTTCCGTTTCGGGGATTAAAAAACGCTAACAATGTCATATTTGGCCTTTACTGCGCTCCGTAGAATCTCAGTGGTACGCGCGTAACCCTTTGTGGGCGGGCCTTTTCCTAAATGCGCGTTCCCTAAAAAAAAAAAACGCATCCCGATGGGGGAACCAACTTCGACACAACACCGGATGTAACTGACACAAATACAAATGGAGAGCATAAAAGTTAATAGAGAGCAGTTACAGTAAAAAAAGGTACAAACACATACAAATAGTAACAAAAAGTCATACATTTATGTTGTTAAATAAAAATCTACGTAATTTACGTAGAGAATTGTGTTCTATCATACTTAAGAAGTCATTTAGAACATTCCTGTTTGTGAATTTAAAAAAAACGAACAATAAATGGAATCATATATTCAATAGCGCCATCGTCTGGCCTGTCATTGTGACAAACAATGTGTCTAAGGTTAAAAGTGGACAAATTGGGCTTACAATTTTTTGACTATAAATGTGTCTTGAGTGGACACTCAGAAATTCTTTGGAAGCATAAGATGACATCATAAATTCATTTGCATCAATGAAGATAGAGGGTGTTATTTGTACTGATGAATAAGAATGAGATTTTTTCCAAAATAGAAAAATATTCAGAAAAAAAATGGATGGATTAGCTCACCTCAATTACTGTGAATCACCGATTGGTTGTTATGAACAGTGGTAATCAGCGACTAGTTGTCATGAACATTAATGATAAGCAATTGCTTGTCGTGATCGGTGATTAGTTGTTGTGAACAATAATGATCAGCAATTTGTTGTAATCGGTTTTTATAAAACAATAGAGATCAGCAATTGGTTGCTGTAAACACTGGTGATCAGTTATTGATAGTTATGAACAATGGTGATCAGTGATTGTTTGTATTGGCGGCACCATGGCTTAGTGGTTTGCACTGTTGGCCTTGCACCTCCATGTTCTGGGTTCGTTTCCCACGTTGGGTCTGTGTGCATGGAGTTTGCATGTTCTTCCCTCAGTGGGTTTTCTTCCACAGTCCAAAAACATGCAGATTAGGCTAACTGGAATTCCCAAATTGTCTGTAGTGTGTGAATTTTGACCAGATATCCTATTACGGTCGTACAAGATGGGAATAAATACAATGGTCACCATTGGCTTCCATGGTCCCCAGTTGCAGTACAGAGGTACCTATGGATGGTTGGATTGTTTTTAGTAAACAATAATGAATAGCAATTGGTTGTAGAGAACAATAGTGACAGTAATAGTTTTTTGTGAACAATGGTGATCAGCAATTGATTGTAATAAAAAAAGATAATCAGCTATTGGTTGTCGAAAACAATGGTGATCAGTGATTGTTTGCCATAACAATGGTGATCAGTGATTGCTTATAATGAACAATGACATTCAGAGATTCATTGTAGTGAACAATGGTGAGTAGTCCTTCGTTGTAGAAAACAAGGGTGATCAGCGATTGATTTTAGTGAACATTTTGGTGTTAGTGTCAACACTGCTGTAGCTTACTGTATACAGTGAACTGAAAAAGCCTATATTTTGCATTTAAACAACATATACATTTACTTTCAGTAAAATAATCATGTCACTAGTGACTAATAACGTAAACCACTTATGATACTGTATTACATGATGCACTCTCAGATTCAGGCTGAAGACGTGAGCAGGGAGGATTACACGATTTTATCCTGTGTGGCCTGGGAGAACTGTAGAGGGTCGAGTGCTGAGAGGACCTGCTGCTTTTCTACAAAGAGAGACGGATATGTGACTAGTTAACCAGCAGAGGCTGCTGTAAGACATCTGAAGAAATCTACAGAAAGAAAATAAATCTGCTGCCATGACCTTTCTGAAGCATGGAAGATTTACTTGTCCCCATAAGATTCCATTCTTTTATATACCTGAGAAAATAAAAATGAATTTATGTTTAAATGGAATAGTGTTACACAGGTGAACGCAAAAGTTTGCACATCTTAATGTTTCTGGGTGGAATATTACAAACCACAATGATGTGTTCTTTCAATTTATTTTCAGCCTTTAGTACATTTAATAAAGTAAATGTACTAAAGTGAAATGTCTCCACATTTTGCCTGCTTATGAATCATAAGTGAATTACTCATCAAAGTCGAGAGCACTGGTCCACCCGATCAGCTCGTCTACCTCCCAGTCTAGCATGGCGTCAGGTCCGAGTTGCTCAAGCGCACACGTCATACGCTTGGCTGAAGTCTCCACCAGCTCCACCACTGCTCTGTCTCTGTGCTCAGTGTGAGTGTGCAGAGCTCCTACATCATACCTGCACAAGTATCAACATTATCACCAAGGCTAAAATAATGAAACAAAATAAAGCTTCAGGCTTTAGACCTGTAGGTGCAACGCTAGATGCAGCCATGTTGTCCTGGGGCACTCTCACATTTTTCTCATCCACTCAATTTTTCGGATTTTCTTTTTCCTCTCAGCGTCTTGCCGTCGAATGAGTTTGCAGTGATGGAAATCAGTTCTCTTGCAACTTGTGTCTTGAGTAATGGGGTCGCCAAGAAGGCAAATCTTTCAACAGACAACATATAGAAATTGAAATTATGCACAGCATACACAAAAGGAGCAGTTTGCTATTTTTAAATGAACCTTGTGATGCCTGTGATGTAAAATATAATTTTCAGTTAAAACACTGATCAGCCTTTATATTTTGTCCTGCTCGGGTAAAGATTTGCATGCCTCATAGAATGCCTTTTAAGGAAAAGTGGCAGATCTGAGCAGCTGTGATTCAGTTTGACATGGTGTGGGTTTCTGGGTCAGAAAACACACAATATATTCTGAGTATTTCTGAAGTATTGAAAATGACATGGTTGTCAAATGGTTATCAAATTCTAAAAAAAAAAAAAAACATACAAAATTTAAATAAAATACAAAAAAAAATGAATGGAGTTTGCATGTTCTCCCCGTGCTTGGTGGGTTTCCTCCAGGTACTCTGGTTTCCTCACACAGTCTAAATACATGCAGATTAGGCTAATTGGCTTTCCCAAATTGCCTGTAGTGTGTGTGTGATTGTGTGTACTGTATGTCTGTGTGCCCTGCGATGGATTAGCGCACTGTCCATGGTATGCCCCCCCGCCCCCACCCCTGTGCCCTTGGTCTCCTGGGATAGGCTTCAGGACCCTGCGACCTTGTATACAGGATGATGAGTGAATGAGTGAATGAGTTACTGGAAGATGAATCATAGTTTTGCAGAATGTAAACAATTAAAATCTTGTTTATATAAAGTACATTACTAAATTTACCTACAGGTCAGCCCTGGTTTTGTGCAGTAATATATATCTGACAAATACAGGCTTGGCTTAAGGTAGCACACCTAATTAACTAAGGTATGTTAATAAGCAGATTAGGCATTCTCCAGGACCAGGAAATCAGAACCTGTGCATTTAAAACAAACATTTCATTTGCCTTCAGAAAATTCCAATTTTTTTA
This sequence comes from Leiocassis micropogon, assembly GCA_028565275.1. Lineage (NCBI taxonomy): Eukaryota > Metazoa > Chordata > Actinopteri > Siluriformes > Bagridae > Leiocassis > Leiocassis micropogon. The sequence continues at coordinate 2,679,382 of JAOVVA010000027.1, read as the reverse complement.
TTTTGTCTCATCCACCTTGCCAGAGAGCAGCCTCCAGCCATTGTTCTCCACCCGATGGTACCAACCCGAACGGTCATCCGGGACCAGCGGCAGGCCGTTATGAACCTGCTGTGCGACGGCTCTCTTCTGCCCGGCATGTGTGTAGTCTTTGGGGCTGTTGGCGCACATGTCCACGATTGGCCGGTGTGTGAAGATTTTATAGTAGATATTTGGGGGAAAGCTTGTCTGGAATGAAAGAGTAAGTCTGGTAAAGGGAAAGTAATCCTCTGGAATGCAGTCAATTAAATCTGAATACACACTCGATGTAGTGTAACGTACTCCACCCAGTCTGAATCGTATGTAGACTCCTGAAGCAGCATCCAAAAAATCAGCCTATGACAAAACATCAGTAGAAATCAGGCTTATTACTAAAAAAAAATCAAGTGATAATGAGTGCAGTGGAATTCAGACGGGCGCAAGGGTTTTCTGCTTTTTATGGCAAAAAAAATCCTGAAAAGCGTTCCTTTATAAGCAAAACATGCACA
>JAOVVA010000027.1:2649813-2674967 GCA_028565275.1 Leiocassis micropogon | reverse complement strand
AAATCAATAATAATATGATAGTATTATTAATATTATATTAATATACATCATACTATTTTTCTTTTCCTAAACTGTGTATACATTTTCTTGGCTGACTATGTGTATACTGTATATACAAGTTTTGCATGTGAAGTGGTAAAATGTTGCAGTTCCTCTATAGTCTTGTAGGTGGCATGAACTAACCATTTCCTGTTTGGTAGGAGCAAATGATTATCTATCTGAAATCTAGATCAGGACATTTATAAAATCGTGATTCTTACAGAACCACAATACAAATCAAATGGGCCCAGTTACCCCGGTTCACATCAGATCACACCCCTTGTGTTAGTGATTTTTATGTACTGTAACAGCACAAGTGTTTTATTTCTTCCTTTTGGATTACTAGATCACACTGAATAAATCATGTCATTTTATTCATGTGAACAAAATTAATGTTTTTTCTTAAATCATCGAGACCACAATTTAAAAAAACACCCAGAGGGAAAATGTGGTTTGTTGAAACGCTGTGTTCACATTTTCCGGTTGCAGACTTCTAGAATGTCAAGAAAATTCATCTATGCAGTGTACATATATGCGATTAGTTTGTCCAGTTTGCATTAAATTAACAAATTACACAGTTATTCTAAAAAATATATTTTTTTTATTTATTATTGTTCATCTGCCTTTCAAACAGAATTTTCAATGATATGTCGATATTGCAGTGAATGCTATACAAATATGTTTTTCTTTAAGCATTGTGCTTTAAACATTAAAATGATCAATGATGGTCGATATAGATTGATATTTTTTCTTTGTTAAATAATTTTACATAAAAAAATGACAAATTGAAATTAAAACCAATCTGAAAAAAACAAAACAAATTCATGTCCTGCTCTGGTAGAAAGATTTTAGCAAAAAATACTGTTGTTCATTTATTCTAGTTGAGAAAGCTCAGGGTTGAGAAAATATATTTGTGGTTCAGAATAAAAAAAAATTGTTTTCATCTTTTCTGCTTTTATTAAAATTATTCATTATTTACACTACTTTAAGGAATGGCGCAATAAGAAGAGCAGCCGGTGTACAACGATCGATAAAAAAGCTTCTTATACACATCTCACAAAATAAACAACTAGAATATCATTTGTGCTTCTACAGTGCAAGAAATGGTCACAATTGATTATCAATAACAATCTCAAACTGAAAATGGGTTCAAATGCACCGCATGGGTTGAAGCAATTAACCAAGCCAGGGCAAGTTTAAACAGGAGCATGGAAAAGTGCTTCAGCTTGTTGATATCAAGCGATCATTTTCATTGTCTTACATTCACTCGTCCGATCATGATAGAGATTTTCTTATGATTTAAAGTTGATTATAATAACATTGTTATTGTGTTTTGTTCCTGAGCAAGATTGATCAAAGTGCACACACAGCATACAAAACATTCATATACAAAAACCTTAACCACTCAAATAATATGCACAACTTCATTCACTATCCACTAAAGTTCTGTTTCTTTCTCATCGTCATCATCGCTGTTGAGATAGTATTCATCGTCAGTAGTAGACTCTGAACCCGACTCCTTGAAAGCAGACAATGTGGACCTGTAGGTCCTGGAAGGCAGAAATCCACGAGGAGACGAGCTATCTGGCGAGGTCCAGCTGCTAGCTGAAGATGGGCTGGAGACCTGGGACATACGTCGAGCATACGGCGGAGAAGAGGGTGGTGTTGGATCTGTTTCCATGTCCCACAGAAATGAGATGGCCTCCAGGTTATCTGGGCTCCTGAGAAGACCCTCTGATGATAACCGTCCTGAAGGTCCCTTATAAGAAATCTGGTTCTCAGGTGAACCGACTGGACTGTTCATACTTGAATGTCGGCTCTTAGACACAAAGCCATCTAGGCTGCTCAAGTCACTGATGCTGCTTTGCCTCGATCCTGTCGAGATTCGTCCAGGACCTGACGGACGCCCTGAAACTACACTGCTAACAGAGACCGATCGTCCACGATGCAGTCCATACTTGAGATCAGCACAGGGAGAGGTCACCTTTACCCCTGACGACTTCTGCTCCCAAATTTTTACACTGTTGTTTTGTTGAGCAACATTTTCCGACTCACCAAAAGAAGTGTTTTTTTTCTTTGTTAGGACGTTGCTGAAAAACACGTTATCACTTTGTTCATCTTCTGAAAAACATTCATATGGAGAAAGTGTTGGAGAAGGACCAAGTCTGGATCTTTTGCCCAGAGGCAGTGTCGCATAGAAGTTGATATTGTCTGGCGCAAGCCAGTTAGGGCTAAGGGGTTTAGCCAGGAGTTGATTTCTCCTTTCCTCCTTTAGTCGTTTGTGATTGTCCTTATTTGGTGAAGTGTCTTGTTTTTCATGTCTGAAATCTAATGTGGTGCTAGAAGAGTCACAAGGATCTGTCATAAATGTGATTGGGGTTTTTGGCGAGTTGGGAGATTTTACTGTTTGAATTGAAGAAAGCCTCTGCTCTGCTTTCCTCCTGGTTTTAGAAGTCATAATGTCTAAGCATGTCTCATTGTTAATCTTTCTTCTAACTGTAAAATCATCTGTTTGATCTACCATATTAGTCCTTTCAGAATCCTTGATATCTAAAACCTTTTCAGGTTTAGCCTGTGTCCTAAAAGTCAGATCAACCATTTGGTCTAGCTTCCTAGTTCTTTCAGAATCCTTGATGTCTAAAACCTTTTCAGGTATAGTCTGTGTCCTAAAAGTCAGATCTACCATTTGGTCTAGTTTCTTAGTTCTTTCAGAATCAATGATGTCTAAAACCTTTTCAGGTTTAGTCTGCGACCTAAAGGTCATATCAACCGTTTGGTCTCGTTTTCTATTTCTTTCAGAAGTCTTGCTGTCTGAAATCTCCTCAGGTTTAGTCCTCGTCCTAAAAGTCAGATCAACTGTTGTGTCTAGGTTCCTAGTTCTTTCAGAACCCTTGATGTCTAAAACCTTTTCAGGTTTAGTCTGTGTCCTAAAAGTCAGATCAACCATTTGGTCTAGCTTCCTAGTTCTTTCAGAATCCTTGATGTTTAAAACCTTTTCAGGTATAGTCTGTGTCCTAAAAGTCAGATCTACCATTTGGTCTAGTTTCTTAGTTCTTTCAGAATCAATGATGTCTAAAACCTTTTCAGGTTTAGTCTGCGACCTAAAGGTCATATCAACCGTTTGGTCTCGTTTTCTATTTCTTTCAGAAGTCTTGCTGTCTGAAATCTCCTCAGGTTTAGTCCTCGTCCTAAAAGTCAGATAAACTGTTTCGTCTAGGTTCCTAGTTCTTTCAGAACCCTTGATGTCTAAAACCTCTTCAGGTTTAGCCTGCGTCCTAACAGTCTGATTTACCGTTCTGTCTAGCTTCCGAGCTCTTTCAGGAGTCTTCATGTCTAAAACCTCTTCAGGTTTTGTCTGTCTAGTAACAGTCAGATGATCACTTGCTTTTTCTTTCTTAATACTTTCAAAAGCCTTAATATTGAGAGCTTCCTCCTTTTTAGTCTTTCTCTTATTTGTTATGTCACTGTCTTCTGAAAATTTGCCCCCAAAGGTTTGCCTTAACCGATTTAACACTTGATCCACTTTCTTGGTTTTAATTCCTGTCATCTCACCATTTTTGACAGCCAAACCCTCTTTACTTGCTGAAGGAGATGAGGACAAAACATTCTCTTTCTTACTTCTCATTGAAAAGAGGCTCTTCTTTGAGTTAGTACTCTGACTTTCCTGGAATGTTCGATTTGTTTGTGCGATTCCTGTTAGGGCTTCTCTTTGCTTCCCCTCACTGACTAGGGATGGGCCTAATGAAAAAGAAAGATCTTTGGCATTCAACGTGTCATTTACATAAGTGTTATTTTTGTCACCCCAAGACAAAAATATGCCATTATGTTCCTCATGAGGGATATTTTTAATGACAGTAGTGCTCATGTCAGTCTGTTTTGGGTGTGTAGCAGTAGGGATTAAGGTGTTAGTTTGACAGTCTGAGAACTTTGCATCTGTTGAGCTTTTCGAGACGCGATCTTGATAAACGGAATCTGTTTTTGCTGCAGGCTGGATATTGGTAGCTCCCACTTGCTCTCCCAGTGATAACTTTCTTTGATTCATTCGGTCTCTGATGACAGAAGTATAGGATCTTTTCCCAACCTTTGGAGACTTAGCATCTACTGGTGAACTACCATAAGATAAAGATCTACTGTGTTGCTGCCCCACAGGTGGAGATGAAATGCTCTTAACTGCTGCTCTTGTAGAGATGAGGGTGGAGTAAGGGGATTGACTAATACGAGACACTGTTTTTTTACCAGTATCAGGTGGCAGGGATTGTGGTGCACTGGTAGAACTGGAGTCAGGTTTTAAAAGGGGATCTTGTGACTCGAATGAGTTTAAGTCAAAAGTGAATTGCAGTTTCCTTGAATTTTTATTTTCTTCCTGTATTTGCTTTAGAGATAAGTTTTGCGGACTAGGAGAGCTCAATGCTGGAGATGCCTGGGTGCTTTTAGGTGGACTGGTTTCCCTTAGGTATGTGTAGATGCTTGGAATACAGACTCTTCTGGGCTTAAACTCAGATGTAGATAATGGACTTTGCTCATCTAAAGGGCTTTGATTTGACGCGTTTTCCTGCCTCTTAGAGTTCAGATAATTTGACCATAAATGAGACGGACTTATTTCTTCAACAGAATCTTTCAGAGGTGAGAAATTAAGACTCTCTGTAAATGTTCGCATGTTTAGAGAGTTCACAGGGCTCGAGGAAGGCTTGCTTGAGTTCTGAACATTGTTTTGGTCAGCCTGCGTCATGGGTGCTGGAGTTAAACTGACAGAGGGACTGGTGGCAAATGGATGGTTTGTTCGGGGGCTAGTTGAGCTGTTCGTAGTGCTGGTCATGCTTGAGTTTTTCATATTGTTGATAATGTTAGACTGCACAGAAGTGCTAGGTTCACGGTTTGTGCTCGTCATTGATATCTTGCTGACCTGTCTCTTAAGTACACTATCAGAATGAAAGTTTGGGAGAGGTTGTGGGAAAACAAATACACTATTTGCATTCTCCTTTGGGGAAAACATACCAGATCTTTCTGAGATCCTACTATTAAAATCCTGAACAGTTTTCGTGGAAGTGATCCTCCGGTCAACTGCTCCATGATCCTGAGCAGATTTGAGAGTCTCTGACTGGTTGAATCTTGTATAGTTCGAAAACAGCCTTTCCCTGGTTGTATCATCTGTAGCAGGAGGAGTTTTGTCAAAATTCCCAGTGATTAAATAACGGTGCTTACTTGAGAAGTCTCTCTCTGCCCAATTTCGAGAGAGGGGCTTAGGTTTGTGTGTAACTGAAAGTTGGTCAGAAGAGGCAAGAAAGTTTTTTCTCAGAAGTGTCTCTTCGGCTGGATCGTTTGAGGAAACAAGGTTGAGTTGTGGTTGGGAAGACCTCAATATACTTTTACTTGGTAAATTTAAAGAGCTGATGGATGCAGATAACTGCCTGTTCATTTGAAAGGATTGAGGAATAGGTTTTCTTGAATTCATTCTTCTGGAAGACAAAAGCAAAGTGCTTGTTGTTGGCCTAGACCTTAGCGAAGAGAAGGAGTCTCCTTGATCCACTGACTGTGCCATCCTTCTGTAGTTATGGACTTGAAGTGACATGGCAGATCTAGGCACCTCCCTGGAGTCCACTGACACATGCATAGGCCTCATAAATTCTGATCTTTGGTCCTCTGCATGACTGTTCATTCTCACTGAGCTGGTTTTCAAAAATGGTGATTTTGATTCAGAGAGGTGTGAGAAGCTTTCGTTTTGCCATTCATCAGAACTCCTGGTGACTCCACTCTGCGCTTGTATCTGTTGGAGGGGAAAACGTTGCTGCTGTTCATTCTGACTCAAAGCAGACTGGTTTGTACTCTGTGCAGTATCTGGCCCAACATCACTAAAGCCTCGTTTGTGCCTCCTAAGGCGTCCGCTCAAATGAGGAGCAAGAACAGAGACTATGGTGGAAGTAAACATCGCTGCACTGGAACTGATGAGATCTGATTTCAGATTATTGCTGTCAGGAGAAGCAGGAAACGAGGGGAGCGATAAGGCCTGGTTTATTGCTGAGGGAGAACATGCATCGACCTGGCAGTCAGAGTCAGCCTTTGAACCATTATCCTCTCTAACAGAGATTAGAGTCTTGTGACAAAACTTTCCTTCCGCATTCTGTCCTAGAGGGTAATTAAGTCCTGATTGCCCCTCTGCGGTTTCACACTCAGTGACTCGTAGCTCCAACACGTGCTCAAAACCTGCGGAGTGTCCCTGTGCGGAGATATTTGGAGGATGACCCCGATCACAGAAGTCTAAGCCACGCTGTACTCCATCAGAGGGTCGAGCATCCGCACCATGGTTTCCCCATGAAGAGATGGAGTCTTTACTTGATTTTGACGCATCCTCATCCTTAGTTGTTCTACCAGTTGACTCTCTTAACGTATCAACCAGGAAATCCTTTTCACCAAACTGTTGTGAAACACACACACACACACACACACACGCATGCACACACACACACACACACACACACACACATACACACATGCAAGAAATATAAGACAACCAAAGTTTGTACATGACAAATGTCCATATGAGTGTTTAAAAATAGTTGCCTTAAGCTTAACACATCAATCATTCTGCTGGAATTGCAAATATTACAAAGTTGCCTTAGGCAAATGCATCAAGAAATATTTCAATTTCAAGCTTTTACTTGATTCTACATTTATATTGCAATGAAATCTTTAGGGGAAATGCCTACCTCTGGACGTTGTCCATCAGCTACCTTTGTTCCCGCATCAGATTTTGTGTGCCTATATATAAAAATAAAAAAATAAAAACTATTTAACAAATGACTATTTACCATTTAGAACACATAGAATTCCAAAAATGATTGGCACCCACCTTTTTCTTTTCAAAAGAGTAAAAAAATTATTACACCCAGCCCAAGAACTGAAGAAACTACTTAACAAAGATCATCCTCAACATTTGACACCTGATAACTCAATGATGCTTTAGTGCTCTTTGAGTGGCTCAAAACCGATAGATGTTATCGAAATAGATTTGCTGACATTGTTCACACAAAAAGACAACTCAAAATTAATCTTACTCCATGTCTAATTTATTTTTGCACATTTTCTGAAGATGTGAATAGGAATCCAGTAAAAGGTGGACAGTATTACTGTACGGTGTATAACACACAGACATTCAGAACATTCAGTGTGTTCCTGAAATTGACTTGAACTTGTGGCCATTTTTTCTTCATGGGAAGAAAAGAGGGCCATAAAACATAGCATGATAGTAAAGCATAGCTGACTGTTTCTCATGGGCCAGAAAGCCAAGGCCGTGTTCATACCTTGCAAATGTGTAGCAAGTTAACAAGGCCAAACTAGATGAACCACATTCCGTCCTTCTCACTGCGACTAAGTATTATAGAAATAAACAGTCAGTACAAGACCGACAAGCAGGGAGGGGTCAGGGCTTAAACTCTTTAGCAGACACACACACACACACACACACTCATGTTTACACTCGCACGCAACATTTTCGGATCGCTGTGGGCCTCGGTTGCCATGCCCGCTTGGTCTCTGTGGCAAGGCCAAATCTGATTCAGCTAAGAAAACCTTCTGAGTTCATATTTCACATTTTAATGGTGAGTTTTAACATGTTCATGAAATGCTGCCACACCCTCTTACCTCACCGTGCCCTGGTTAATAACGCCTAATGCTGCATGTGAGCAAAACAGTACTTCTTAGACTCAGGAATACACACACACATACACACCCATTAGGGCATGGCATGCTGCTATTTCAGGTCAGATCCAGATACATACAAAAAGAGCTCTTAATAACATCTTCGACTACAAGGGCTTCTATGATTGACACACAATGATCGAGTCCGGGCCATAATAAACACATCAATAGGCAGAAAGTATGAATGGTATTTAATTGTCTTACAGCATTTACTAAGAGGGTGAGGTCCACCTGCTGTTAAAGGCTAGATTAGGTGTGGCGTTAGAGCCTGAGATAATCATTACCACAGTTGCCTGGATATGAAGTGCACCTATTTTTGATGCAGCATGTAAAAGGGTTAAAAGGTCAAAAGAGAAAGTTACGCAGACTCACAGATCATTAATTCTTAGCTTTGTAGCGAGACGGATGTTTGCCCTGTAATTCTCTCCCTTTGAGGACGGGAACCTCAGTGAAAAGGATGACGTGAAGCGGGGCTGACCGCGACGCTCGTCCTGACTCTCCGGCGCGCTCACCCACTCGCCTTTGCTTTTCAGAAGTGTTCTCCGCCTGATCTGCAGATCTGATCAGCAACAACATGGACAAGGAATTAAATTCAGAAATCTGATCTGGGACAAAGTCACTAAAAGCCCAGAGTCAAATCTTATTATTCTTACTATGGTGCCTCTTTAAGGAAGACGATCAGGGCTACAATATATATATATATATATGAGAAAAAAGTCAGAAGTCAAATATTTTTATGGTGGCCCTAATCTTCATTTTTAACCTTAATCCTATACGGATATACGGTTACTATTTTTCTTTTCCTCAAGTGTGTATACCTTTGTTTTGGCTGTATATATATAATGCAAACCTTTTTAAAGTTTGTTATAAGTAAAATTCTAATACATGTACATACATTTCATTCTTGAAGAAACATGGGTTGCTATTACTTTTGATACATTATGGTGAGATGTGAGTGTGCATCTATAAAATTCTTTACATGGCTAGATGGTATAAACTAAAAGACTTTGTCTTCCTCATTTTGTCCTCGACTGTAAGTGCGAATTTAAAAATATTTAATATATTTTGCAAATGTAGGTCGCAAAACTAGTAAAAGTATAGGATACAATTTGCTTTAAATGTGCATTTTGAAATATTATATAATGGAAAGTTCAGTACTGAATATTCTAATAACACCAACCATATAAATAAAAGTGTCTGATGATAGTACATGTTTAAATACTTGGATTTATTAAATAGTTATGTGTGCTGCAATCTTAAGCTAGGTCTGTTTGATGTAATCTGATTTAAAAGTGTTGTTAAGATTACAAATATGAATAAATTTAAATAAGTGAGTAGCATTCGGAATATCTATGCACTCTGTTTGCTTAAAAAAAAAATCTTCACTGTGAAAGAAAATTATAATTAATTGCCAGAAAGCATGTTTTCCTTCTTTTGTGCTGCACTTACGAATGCAAGCCAGGAGCTTTGATGGATTACACAGACATCTACAACTATAAAATGTTTCTTGATGATTTCAGATCAAGTTTACATACAGTAAATCTTACAGACCACATCTGATCTGGTAAAGCTGTTTTCTTCAAAGCTTATTAAACACTTAATGACAGAATGTGATAGAACTGAATCAGTTTACTTACTCTTAGCGGTTTGGATGCTCTCAGTCGACGCTCTGGCGATACACTTCTTCTCTCTTGTTTCCTGGAAAGCCCTGGAAATGAAACATATCCACCGTGAGCTGTGCGTCGCACTTGAGAGTTTCCTTCGACAAAAGTAAAAGTTCCAGATGTGGAACGCTTCTAGTTCTACAGCATGTCATCTGTTGGATCCACTCCCTTCCCTCCATGGCAGTAAACAGAAACACCCAGAGCAACTGGTTCATCAGAATGACACAAGGCACATACTGTACCTAATCATAACCAGACACCAAACTGGAGATGTGCAGGAAAGCAAAGAGTCATGCAAAAGCTCTAAAATGTTTATGCCATAAATACTGTCATAATCACATGAACAGGTGGGCACTTGGCCACATAAAGGGTTATGTCACATGCAGTTTTAGAAATATAATGACATAAAAATGCTTATTATGCTGCACACACATATGCTGCACACACACAATAAAAATTCAGTGCAACAAATTTCAGGTCTGTTAACAGCACTGCACAGAAATCTTTCAAGTAGTTAAAAAAAGTATTGGCAACCCCATTCAAAAGCAAACCAGCTACAAAGTAAAACCTGTTTACATTTGCATAAAAAAACAGAACATCTGACATGCATGTATTTCATCATATTTAAAATTCTGCCTGCTAGCAAATAAAGTTTATTTACACAACTGAACTACTCGTTTCACAAAAAGTTATCATTTTGGGTTATTTTTGATCACTTTTAAAGCAATATTAGCTTCATGGAATACAGTATATAGATTAGACTGTACATACTGTTGTTGAATTGAGGAATTGGTAGATATGGAGGAGGGTGGGGGGGAATCGATTCATTTACATAATCACGATTCTTTCATTTAATATATCGCCACACTGACTTCAAAATTGATTTGTTCTTATATAATATTTAATTTATATATTTTTGCATTTGTGGTGGTAAATTGTTGTTCCTCTATAATTCTAAGATCTAAACTATTACCACATTGGCAGGCAGCACAGACTCCTGTGTGGTACAGTAGAAATGAATTGTTTGCATCAAAGTTTAGAATTATGACAAAAACTATTTTAAAAATGTAATACAGAATTGTGATATTTATAAAATCTTGACAAAGAATCACAAAAAAAAAATCAAACTGACATCTAAGTATCGTGATAACATCGTATCGGCTGGTCCTGGAAATTCCCATCCTTACTGTCTGGTCAGAAGGTGTTGATTTATTTTCTATAAAAGCAGCTCAGATAAAGGATCAGTCTGTAATCCCATGTTTTCTACAGGAACACCTCATTCACAAGGGTTTGTAAGATCTACACAGTCCAAGGTTTATGGTACGATAAAAGATGTTTTGTTGATGTCATATTGTTTTTGTCATACATTTTCTAAGAAAGGCTAGTATGCAAGCTATAATGTAAGTACTTGACCTTCCACAACATTTAATGATACTACGAAGGGTTTAAAAGTGTTGCATTGCTCACCATATTATTACTTACTTATAAGTATAATTACTACTCAGCATTGTAAAATTTTGAAACATGGGATAAATATCTATTTGTAGCTGCTAAACACTGATCAGCCATAACATTATGACTAGTGGCACCTGGAAGTGGGTGGGCTAAATTAGGCAGCAAGTGAACCATCTGTCCCTGAAGTTGATGTTCGAAAGCCGAAAAATGTTCCATGTCTGCAGCGGTCAGGACCTACCAAAAGTGGTCCAAACGGGTGAACCAGCAACAGAGTCATGCACAGAGCAAAGGCTGGCCAATAGAAGAGCTACTGCAGTTCAAATTATTGAAAAGGTTCATGCTGGCTCTGAAAGAAAGATCCCAGTTTGTTGCGTATGAGGCTGTGTAGCAACTACAGAAAAGGACCAGGAAGCAATGGCTAGAAAGTGGCCTGTCTGATCGATCATGCTTTTTGTTACATCATATGGATGTCTGGATTCGTGTCTGTCACTGGAAGAAGAGGCAGTGTAATGTGCTGAAAAAAAAACCCCAAAACTGATCCATGGAGACCCCACCTCACAACTTTAAGGATCTGCTGTTGACGACTTGGTGCCAGACACCACGCACCTCTACAGAGGTCTAGTGCAGTCCAGGCCTCGATGGGTCCCAATATTAGGCAGAGGTGGTCATAATGTTATGGCTGACCGGTGTATATGGGAATGTAGCAGAAAATTCTGATCATCTAATTATCTTATTAATGAGATTTTATGAACCTAAAGTATAAACTGCAATTGTAACTCAGTGACTTTTAAAGTGGAGTGCATAAAGTATGGCCAGAAGGTCTAATTCCTAATAGCTTTATTAAAATTATAACCATTTTCAAATATTTGTAATTTATTACTATGGTAATGCAGTTCTTATTAGCTTAGTCTTTTGTATGGCTTTAATCCAAACCTCAATAACTCAAAAATCCTGGAATGAATGTTGTTTTTAATGATAATTAAAAAAAATAATCTATAAGCAGAATATTTAAATAATAAAGGCTCAAAATTTTTTAATAGTAGTGTACTTATGGGGTCACATTATTAATTTCAGTTTAGTTTATTAATTCATTTTTCCTGCAGAAGAAATATTATTGTTTTGCATCAGTGCTAAATACACAATATATAATATTTGTTAAAGGTTTACAGAAAAGATACTTTGCTTAATTTGTGCTGGGTGGCGTTCTATGCACATACTTTAAACAGATGTCGTTGAAATGAAATATTATGAAGAGGAAATCAAGGCACTTAAAAGAAAACTTGAACCCCGTGGTAAACAGGAAATCTATCCATTTTTGGATGGAATCTAAAAACAATAACACACTAAGCAAACAGCAATACAAACACAAAGTACACACACACACAAACCACCCACATAGTCTGACCTAATTCTGGAAAACACTGTGCAGGTTTTTACTAATCCCGGGATTAGAATTGCACCAAATGTTTGCTCAGGATCACGTACAGTTGTCAGTTATTACACAGCAGGGTGTTGCTAGTCGAACATAAATCAGTTTCTTTCAATTATTCACAAATGCATTACTACTCCACATTGTTCAGGATCAAGCTTAGTGTTCAGCTACATCACATCAAGTGACATTAAGATATAAAAGGTAACAAACTGCTATGTTTAAGCGGTCAAAGACAAAAAACAAAGATCAGACTGACAGCCTCAAGCTCTTGCTCCCACACTAACATGGTTAATAGTTTTGTAGGCAGTGTAAACTCCCACGCAGGTTGCCAGATTTATCAGTGTTCCTCTCTAGTGGCATGTCAATCATATCCTGATTGATATGGGGCTGATAAACATTCCAGATCACTATCATTAGAATCGTGCAACATAACTTACAGCAAAGAAGCAAGACAGAAAAAGGTAGGAAAAAAGTAAGAAATGTAATAATATCTGATGTAAAACAAAACAAGATTGTGGTAAATAATTAAAACTAAAAATAATTACTCAGTAAAGCACATATTTAGATGAGGTTAGGTTGTTTAAGAAGCAGTGTTAAAACTATGGAAGGGAGAGATGAAAAAAAATTATACTTCCACCTAAAGGAATTTCCACGATACGCAATATGTATCACGATATACAGCCAGAAAAACAGTAGTGTTACATAAAAAAAGTTAAATGCACATAATGTCTACAAAAATGAATGCTAAAAGCTTCTCATATCTACAAAATATTGCGAAAAAAAACAATCATTCCAAAAAATAACTACACTACATTCAATTTGAAAAAATTAACAGTACCAGATTATAGAGAGACCTTTAGTACCATTAGTAGGCTACCTTGATCATGCATGTTAATGTATTTAGCAATTTACATGCATTTAGCTTAAAGCTTTAAAAAGGTATATAAGTGATCCTGAAACACGTATAAAAGTAAAGATACACATTAATGATCCAGATGTGCTCTTGACTCTTGATGACAACTTTAAACTGCAATTTATGTAAATATAACCAAAGTACTTTTTTTCCACACAGTGTATGTGCCAATAAATAATGGAAATCAAATTTGCTGGGTTTTTTTTTTAATCAAAATGTCCTCCAAAACGCTTCACACCTATTTATTAGATAACTTTTAAGAATGCATGAGGGAAATGTAAAAGTCTGTTGTGTACGGGGGAAAAAACATGCGCAAAGACCATTTCAAGGAATGCATCTAATGTTCAAAAATAAACATAAATAAAAAAATAATAAAAGATTATTTAAAGGACATGTAGTTTAACAAATGTGAGTGTGTTAATAAAGGAAGGGAAATTATGTGTACAAGGTTTAGTAATTTTTTGCTGCACAAAATAAATATTTTAAATACCTACCCCATTAAATTTCCTATTTGTATGATTTTAATTATTTTTCTCCAGTGCTGCAAGTTATATTGGAAAATTTGTAAACATTTGTGTTTACTGATTGATGGATGGATTGATTGGTTTTCCTCTGCAGAGTCAAAAAATAAACATCACACCAACGATGTTATTATGTAACCTCCTCTTTGATATGACATGACACATTTCTTGGATCACATCTGGCAACCCAGTCTGTCCAGGAACACTTTTTTTTCCCTGTAGAAATTCCACAAAAGTAGCAGGAAAAAAAACGGGTCGTATTTTGAAGCAGGACGTTGTAACTAAAATCATTAAAGACTGGTGTGAAATTCGGATTAATCAAAGTTCAACGTGAGTGTAAACTTGTGCGTTTACCCTCGCAAACTGTGCATTATACCCGTGTAGCTTGTAAATAGATAAGTAAAGACGAGGAAAGAGTTTTAAGCTGATCAGTGGAGAGACATTAGTTTTCTTAAACGCTGCATCGACACGTAAATCCCGACTTCATGTTTCTGCACGAGATCCTCAGCTCGTGCCCCAGTTTTTTCCCGCGCTGTAACAAATCACAAGCAGCATGTCGGTGTTCAGACCACCATCAGATCTCAGTCTCAACACCACCAGGTCCAACACCATCAGCTCGCAGTTACATTACAGACACTCACCTCGCGCTCTGTCTCCGCGCTGATGAGTTCTCCGCACACACACTCCACAGCTCGGTGCTCACGTCGCAGTTTGACTTCAAACCCGAAGGAAGTGTTGACATTATAGCCGAGACTTGCAATACTCGTTTGGTTTCCTCCCGTTAACAAACCACAAGAGAGTCGCGATCGGTAAGAGTCGGTTCCTTTGGATCGAATCGTTTGAGTGAGTCGATTCGCTCCGCGCAGCAGGATCCAGGGGTGCGTATGTGAACGTGAACGCTTTTATGTGCACGTGCTGATGCCGCATCTGGAGAATGCCCGATTCGTGGTAACACTCTTATTACACACAAAAGAAATGACAAAAACAACGCGCCAATGTATTTCTTTGATTCTTTGAAGTGTGATTCCTCGAAGCGGACGCTGACTAAATATTGATCCAGACTCTTATTACACCCCTTTGCTCACTAACACGGGTTGTTAGACCATGTGCTCGACATGTACTGTACAGGTAGATAACATTATATTTCTAGGTGATGATGATCTGGAAGATTCACTTAAAAAGACGCGGATCAGTAACTGGTGACTCATGAGCGCATGTCGGCGGTCGCATTCAGCTTTCCGTCCATCATCATCATCATCATCATCACTCCCTGGAGGATCCTACAAATTTCTGCACTCAAAACAATGCAGCTTTTCCAGATTTATATGATGTCTTTTGTAATAAACTAAATGAAGTTTCTAATGTACTTAATTATATTGAATTACTTTATCCTATCCTTATCCTGTGTACATCCATATGATGATCCTGTGTATCCAAGTACTGTAGGCTTTAGACACAAGGCGGGGTACACCCTGGACTGGACGCAAGTCCATCACAGGGCACACACACTCTCACACTCATTCACACCCTATGGGTAATTTGGGGAAAGTCAATTATACTAATCTGCATGTCTTTGGTCTGTGGGAGGAAACTGGAGTACGCAGAGAAAACCTATCCAGCACCTGGAATCAAACCCCAACCCTGGAGGTGCAAGGCGACAGTGCTAAATTATGTCCTTAATTTAAATGTGTTAATAAAAGTGTGGACTAGGTATGAATGTAGTGTTAGCAGGAACATTTTCAGTATCTTAATAAGAAATTTTTGTCAATGTTGATTGGTTTTGCTATCTAACATAACAAAATATGATTAGTGACCATTTCTAATGAACTATTCTAGATAAATATTTTAGATATTATAATAATATTAGAGATGGATAAGTTAAGCACATTAACTCCCACTGCAGTGTTATTAGCTTCCTATAACTCAGCTTGTTTGCTATAATATAAATCGTCATCAAGGTGATTAAATGCAATTTCATCCCATTACAGGTTTAACTAGTCAGCACCACCAATAAGTCATGAGAACAAATGAAGAAAAGTGAGTTGGCTCTGTAAGGCTGTGATGTACAGGCATCAGAAGTATGAGGGTGGATGCACTTTGAAACTTTCACTGAGAATCAGATGTTCAGTTTCAATATAGGAGTACACCACAGCAGAAAGTCATTAGGCTAAAAACATCCAAAGAGCAGTTGAATTGATCAGATTAATAATTCAGAAGGGTTAAAAGCACAGAAAATCCTAGCCCTCCTTACTGCAGTTTTTATCATGTACAATAGAGGGGGCTATTACTTTCTCACACTCTCACACTTATACAGTATGTGAACTCAAATTCAAATTTAAATTTTATTTGTCACATACACATAAAATTTAACTTTGAATTTGAACTCCTGGCCTACACTCTCATAACTTCTGGCCTATCACATGTACTAGCTTTTCTGGATTTCTCACAGATTTATAGACGATCATGTAATCTCCAGACTGTTTCTATCTCTTAATTCTTACTTAATACTCCGGTCTCTAAATCTCAGCTTTCTCAATCCCAATAATGAAACACCCATGAACACACACACACACACACACACACAGATGCATACCATCTAGCAACTTATTTGCACTTCCTCAATTCAGCTCTGTGCACAAGTACACTTTATGTCGCTTTTTGTTTTTTTGTATAGTTCTTAGTTATTTTTTTAAATTTATGGTGCTCATTTGTTGTCTTATCTAGTTAGCTAACTAGGTTTCCTCTTAGCTACAGTCGTTTTGTTTATTTATGTTGTGTTTCGTTTCACTGTGTACTGAACTGTATATGGTGGAAATGACAATTGACTTGAACCTACTTGACTTAATGAAAACTTCTCAATACTGCACAGTTTAGTGTTTACATTGGACTAAAACTCCTGAATGATCTCATCAGATAATTACTAAAGACTTTATAACCATGAATTATGAATGTGAAATGCTAAAATGGCTCGTCCATTAAACAAGTTCATCTCAATCCAGACACACTTAACCACTTCATTATAGGATCAGAATTATTATTATTATTAGTATTATTATTATTATAAAAAAGCATATGGTATGTCTTCTAAATCTAAATCTTATCACACACACACACACACACACACAAGTAGTGTAATAGTAATCACCACCTTAAACCAGTGTAGTACCAGGTTCTTTCAAAAGATTTTTTAAGACTGGAGGAGGTATAAGCAGTAATACATGGGAAAAACAAAGAGGCCACACCCCCTTCACTCAGACTATTACGAGGCTATTACTCTTTATTGGAAAATGGAAAATTATATGGAGAATGACATACAGATGCAACACCTCCTTCACTGAGACTGACACACACGTAGCCACACCTCCTTTACTGTGACTGACACACCATACTGTAGCCATGCCTCCTGTACCTGTAAATTTTCATTCATTCAGTTATCTTTCTTATCCTGTGTACAGGGTCGTGGGGGTCCTGGAGCCTATCCCAGGGGACTTAGGGCACAAGGACAGGATGTGGATCCAAACACACACACACACATACACACTACGTACAATTTGGGAATGGCAATTAGCCTTAATCTGAATGTCTTTGGACAGTGGGAGGAAACCAGAGTACTAGGAGGAACATTCAAACTCCACAGACACAATCCCGAAGCACAAACTCTCAAGCCTGGAGGTGCGAGGCGATAGTGCTATACACTACGCCACCGTGCTGCACCTTATAAATTTATTTGTAAATAATAAAAACCCTAGTTTCATTTAGACACATTTGCCTATTTGAACACAACCTATTGCAATGTAGAATGTTTAGCAACAGAATTAAAAAATTTTAATGATGGAGTGACATCCATAAAAGAAATGTATTTTTAAATATTTAATATCTTTGTGAAGCATTAAACCGGACTGATATGATAAAGTGGCAAAAAACACTAACTAATTGATTGTTAGTGTTGCCTCCATCTTAAAAAAAAATTACTTCATTTTGGGGTTGTTTTAAAGTTCACTGGGTCCCGCTGCAGATTTCTCACTTCTGCTGTCTTATAAGTTGAGCTCACACTTAGTGTAACAGCAGGTGTGGGAATAAGATCATGAGAGGTCTTCCATATTTCATAAGCTGCTTGTTGCGCTACATAAATCCAAACCAATCACTACAAAATGCATTATCTCCACGGTTAAGTATGACAGGGCCAATTCATAACTGGGAATTGATTTCCTTAAAGAGCGGCCATGTTAAGGCAAAGCATTCCGAGCACGTCCTGTAGCGGTTAGCATAATTGAGTTTTTATACAGCTCAGAAAAAATAATCACAAGACATGATCAGCAAATTTGCCAGTGCTCGATTTATCAAACACGCCATATAAAAGCACGTTACTCTAAACAGTTACTCAGACTCGATTTTGTAGCGCATTATAATGTCAATCAATTCAGTAGTGGTGTAGTAAATCACAGACGCCTCAGATCAAGAAAGTGAGAATATTACTGAATGTATTCATTGTATACATTCAATCTCAAAGTCTTTGAAAGAAAACAGCAACAACAAAATTGTGCATGGATGTTTAAATCAAAGATATGTACAGTGATCATAAATTCTGCTTTCACGCAGGAGGCAAGGCAAGACGAAGGCGCTGGAAGAGGCGATTGATGTCATGTTAAATCACTCATCACGCTGCATCATTACTTGTGGTTCACATTATTTTTATCGGTACTTTTTTACTGCAGGTGAATCATTTTATTTATAGGCCACCGTATGAGAACAAAGCTCAGAGCATTGACTAAAAATAAAAAATATAGGTATTGGGTAAATCTAATGCCAAAATCTAACATGGCTGTATGTGACGTCAGGACAGGTTCTCGGTTCCATATGTATAAACACAGTGAAGGCAGTCTGTGGTTCTGGTGGAGTGTATTAAGCACAAGTAACTGCTTTATTCATTGAAAAGACAATTATTTAATTATCTTCCCACATCCTGTCAATCGGAATAGAGGTCGGACATGGGAAGCTTGCAGCCGGTGACTCAGAGGTTAACTGTGCTGCAGTATTGACTGCTGGGTAATTATGCTTAAGTGGTGACTGGCAGAGGTAAATGGCAGTAACGGATTATCTGTTTTGAAGAGACGCATTCTTAAAATCAATATATGTCCATTTGTGAAAATAGAGCAATTTGGGGAGAAATACGTCTCTGAGAAAATTCTGGCTCCAACGGGATCGCTAAAGCAGCACAGCTCCTGCAGCTGTCTCTGTCTCTAAGTAGCTCTGTAGAACTGTAGAAATGTAAATGAACCTAATAATAATTTAGACACGCCAGGTGCAAATCACAGACTGGTCACAAATCAAAAGAGAAACCCTTTTTGGGGGCATTTAATTTTCCTCGCCATGGTTTGGTCTTCTCAGAGTGAAGCATCAACTGCAGATCAATATACAAAAATCAATTCTTATCCTATGATAAAACATTTCTCTGATACTGGGTGTGGTTTTGTCCACAAGGAGATTTTGTAGACTTGGAGAGAATTGACTTTGGGGTGTTTTAAAAGGTTTCATGGTACCCTTCTTTATGTTGTGTTATTTTTTTTGATCGGTCAGAAGGGGAAGATCAATTTTCTGCGAAACCACAAAAGTAACTTCATAGATAATGACATGTATGGTAAATGTTTGACACCATCTAAGATAAATAATAAACAGTCATTTAATGTTTAAGAAATAATTACTGAAAAGATAAATAAAGTATGTAAGGAGTCTCCAGTGTCAGTGCTTTGTCACAACCAGTGATTTTTCCACCAATTCTTCAGAACAAAGAAATTTATTGGTCAACTGATAGTTGGACCAATAATGACCAATATGGGAGCTAGCAGTCTTTTTTCTCTTAATTATAATTACTTAAAGTTACAAACATTACTATTAATTAATAAATAGGAAAAGTAAAGAAAATCCCTCCTATCTTAATTTGATCAGTTTGATTGTATTGCGTTTTAACAGGCTGGACCGTCATGCTACCACAATGCTAAGCTCCTCATCAATCCTCCGGCAATACTGTAATTACTGATTATATATTTCATAAGTGGATGTTAGACTAAATAGAACAACATTGCCCGCTGGGGAGTTACTGACCTCTCTGAGCTCTGAGACATTACGTCTCAGAATAGCCATAAAGTGGCTGGCTCTTTAAATGAGTCCACTTCCAGTGTACTTTCACTTACTTAAAATATTTTACGCAGGTCCTGTTCAGGGTTCCTTCTCAATTTCCTGAAGAAGAAGAAGAAGAAGAGATCGGATGAAAAGCTTGTTTTCTAATTTGTCCTGCACTTAGCTAATACTACAGCCAATTTACTTTGCAGTCAATCAGTTGTATTTACTGTGCGTCTGTAGCCTCAAGCAGACGTCTACGGCTTCTCTTAAAAGAACTAACTGGATTTCATTGTAGTTCAGATTTGTGTAAATTATTGTCCACCAACTTGGCTGATATGCTGCAAGATGTGAAACGACTATTATCAATTCAGCTTATACTCTCAGTAATGGAACCGGGGAAGAACACTTGAAAGCAACACAACTCATAGAACCTAATGTAGGAGTTCTTTAATAGACGTCTGCTACCTTTGCTAATCTTACATTATTCTATTATCCAATCAGGGAGAAGATAATGTTCATTTACCCAGAAGGTTTCATGGGACACAGATCCGTCCTCGTTGGGGTCAGGTCATCTTTCTCCCACCAGTGCCATTCTTGCCGGGCAGATGGTCATTTATTTTCATGCTTTCAGAGACACCCTGTGCAGAAAAAATAAAAGAAAGACAGATAAGTCAAAGAGTCCGGACGCACAGATAGTCTGATGTTCTAGTTTCATAATTTTTTTACTAGATGCCTGTTTATGCGTTGTTATTTTAAGTTCAAATCAGGTGAAACAAGATTGTGGATCACGTGTCTTTATAACATAATTATGATGAAAGACGCTTAGATGAAGGTCAAAGGTCTATGTCCTGAGAAAAGCATGATTGCACTCCCCTCTTTCATTTTAGACACTCCAGATGGGTCCCAGCATTCAGGGCATGATATGCAGGAAATGAACATTTATCAGTGTCAGAGTCTGAGCTGTCACTGCAGAATTTTAATGCTTTTACAGTCAATCATTTATAAAGTCCCTAAGCACAAAGCATATTCGAACACAGCTCTAAGTGCACTGACTAACATAAATGATTTCCTCGAAACCAAACCATCCTCCAGGCACTTTAACTCTGATAAATATGTGAAAGATATAGCACATACACAGCCTTTAATCTTTAGTGCTTCTTTTGGATGTTGTGTTTTGATTAGGGATTTATCGATACTATTCATTGTATACTGTATGTACAATACTGACACAGTTACTGATATTAAAACATATAGCCTGCTTCTCAACTGTTTATCAATCAGGTGCATCAAGGAACATTTAACAATTCATTTTTTGCTTGCTGCCATTGCTGCTAGCATTACATTTCTTGTGCTGAGGTTTATGCTTTGCTGAGTTGCAATAGTCTGCTTTGCTTTCATCATTAATTGTGCAATATTTCCAGAATGCAATTAGTGCAAAAACATGCATTAAGCTTATGTCAGAGAGTGTCATATAGTAATAGATGCTGTTGCAAGTTTTAAAAGTATGACTCTGGATGGTCTGAATGCATCCCTACTCTGAAGAGATTTTAACTCAATTGCAGCACAAAAATGATTAAACTAAAGTTGTAATGGACAAAAGCAAACACACACAGACTCAACCCTTGTGTGCAGGTCTGCAGAATCAGCATGGTGCTGTCACTTATCCTATAGCTGAGGCCTTGTTTCAGCAAGCTAGCCCTTTTCTGACCTACACTCCACTCAGCTGCCAATTTTTTTTTTTTATGATTACCCAACATTTCCGCTTTTGTCTGCCGCAGTGCTCCCTGACAGATCTCTTTAATATCTTTCTTGATGACTGTTCCTGCAATAACGCAGTGTCTCACAATCTCTTCTGGTCGTTATCGAACCGCCTAGAAGCAGAATGGCATTTACTAGGGAGAAATAAGAGATCGATACCCAACAGCAAATTAAGTAATAGCATTTTTTGTGTCTGTGCATATTACAGCTCGGTTAACAGTGCCGGGATCAGCGCGACTCCACATCAATGGATGTTCACATCAATCTGCGCACAAAGCCGGCATGTCTCTGGGACAACATAATCAGTTCTGAAATCGGTTCATCAGTCAAAAACTAGGAAATTACAACATAAATTATGTCTATGGATATTGAGCTCATTCAGATCATTGAATCTATTTTTTAATAGCCTGATAAAATACACTATTGCGCATGATGATCTTTTTCTCCGTATCCATTAGTGAGACAAGACACTGATTTTGGGTGAGGAGATCGGGGGTGCAGTCGATGTCCCAGTTCATCACAAAGATGTCCAGAGCTCTGTGCAAGACTTTTCAGGTCTTTCAAAGTAACCATCATGTCTGCATTGAGTTTGCTTTGTGCAACAGCCAAAACAGGTTTGTTTCAGAGAAGAAAAACAGCATTCACTCACCCACTCATTCTATATCCTACTTATCTTGCGCAGGGTCACAGGAGGTGGAACCTATGCAGTGTAACTCTGGGCACAAGGCAGAGATAAACCCTGGATTGAGTGCCAGTCTATTGAGGGCACAATCACAAACCTCGTGCTATTCGGAAAAGCACAACAGGAAGAGAGGAGACCAGAGCATTTGGAGGAAACCCATCAAGCACCGGGAGAATTCCACGCACACAGACCCGGAGGTGGGACTCAAACCCTCGACCCTGGATGTGGGAGGTGACAGTGCTAATCACTAAACCTCAGTGCTACTCCTACAGTATACACGCTCCACTCACTCATTGTCTGATACCACTCTTGGGGCCCAGGAGATTTAGGGCATGAGGCAGGGTACACCCTGGACAGGTGCAAATCCATCGCAGGGCACACACACATACACACACTCATTCACACACTACGGCACTGTGGGACTGCCAATTAGCCTAACCTGCATGTCTTTGGACTGTGGGAGGTAACTGGAGGAAACCCACCAAGCACGGGGAGAAAATAAAAACTCCACCAAATCAAACTCAAACCCTGGAGGTGCAAGGCAACAGTGCTAACCACTAAGCCACCAGGCCGCCTCTACAGCATACAATGACAATTTCTCTAATTGGCTGCTTCCAACATTGTGGTATCAGTTTGCGAACGAAACACAGGCCAGATGTCCAAATACTTTGGGCAATATAGTGCATAAACGTTAGGAAAGAATGGTTTTTAAACCTCAGATTAACAGAGTGTGATGTGCCGTGAGAAAGGCTTCAGGGCCAAAATAAGGAGTTTGTATTTTTATTTTATTTTGTAATGTGTTAGCTTCATTTCAAAAGCGTTCAAGAGCAAGAAAAGAGGGATTACTAAGGGAATAACTGATAATTTAGTAATGATCAGGAAGCAACCCGATTTGTGCAATGTAGTCGCTTCGATTTGTAGTCTTAGTGCGGTGTAAAAAATAAATAAATAAACATTTTGGGGTTGTTGTTTTTTTTACAGGAAAACAAAGTATTTTATCTGTTCTAAGGTTTATTTTGCTAAGAACATGATTAAAACAAGAATGTTTATTCCTTATCTAGCACATAGCTAACAACTGTGACATACTCGGTCTCGCCCTAGTTACTGTACAAAAATAAAACCCTACATTTGTTTTATGTTTTTGTAAAGTGACTCAAAATATTGATGCAAAAGTTAAATATTTATTCATTAAGGATGCCTTCTAATATATCATAGCCTTAGGGCTAACTTTTACCCCACATTAAAGTTCAGGTGTGTGTGTGTGTGTGTGTGTGTGTGCGCGCGCGCGCGCTAAAAAGAAAAAAAAAGAAGAAAAACTCAGGTAAAATATGTGAGGCACCACGCGCTCGATTCAAATTAGTAATCCGCACGTGAGGATGACGCGCGCGCTCGTGTCCCCATCACCTCTCTCTCTCTCTCGCGCACGCTCGTGTCCCCATCACCTCTCTCTCTCTCTCTCGCGCGCGCGCGCTCTCTCTCTAATGCAGCCCTGCTCCAGTTTAGAAACATCAGGAGTGACACCAGTGAGCCGCCGTGAGAACGCAGGAGTTACCGGCTCTCGGCTTTGAAGCGAACCGTTAGACGGACAGGATGCGCGCGCACTCCACAGCGCTCGGGATCCTGTGCGGTTTGACAGTTTGGGTCGCGAGCTGCAGCGGTGCGCGCGTGGTGAGCGGTGAGTTAACGGACTTTTCACTTTTAAACAATAAACCGACACGCGGGGTTACTTGCGGTTACACCTGTAGAGTGTTCACCTGCTAAGACCAACCTGCTGCACAATATTATTATTATTACTATAATTTTTATTAATTACAATTTTAAAGGTTTAAAAAAATATTTTTCGGAAAACGTTGCTATAAATCACTTAAAAATCCGATCATTACTGTAAAAAACATAACCCTTTGTCGCTCATTAGAGTATTAATTGATCTTACTCTTTACTTTCAACATACAAAAAAAATAGTAAAAAGTTTTTGCTTCTGCTTTAGATATGTAAATATAGCTATATAAATATGTATGTTTTATTTATGTTTAAACAGTTAATTATAGTGTTTTCTGTGAAAAAGTTATTATTATTATTATTATTATTATTGTTTATCTCTTTGCATCATACATCAGTCCCAAAATCTGCCTGCTCGGAAATTATTTTTTATAAACAAATAAACATACAAACTTTAAATAATCTCCATTACATTTTTGAATTTGTAAGTTTATCTCATAGTGTTCAGTGTTTAGTCAGAACCAATATTCTTATATCCTGCCTTTTTAAGTAAAAAATAATGCATCTAAAGAATCTGAATTTTTACATAAATAATTTATTCAGGAAAGCATTAAGTTGTCAAAATGAACTGTATAGTAAATGTGTCATTTTGTAATAAAGATAATCTGACTTTATTTATTTATTTATTTATTTAAAACCCACATTTTAAAAATATTCATAAATGTTTTTTATAAAATATTTTTAATATAAAAATATATAAAATACATATTAAATATAATATTCTGCATAAATGTGTCCCAGTCTGTGAAAGCCTAGGTAATGTAATATTTTTGTGATTTCCTTTTTTTTTTTTACCTAAAATATATGTAGAATTATTTACAGAGAAAATAAGCAAATCACAAAAGAAATTTCACAGACTGGGTCACAAATGGTTCATGATAAATAGAATGCATTTGCAATATTCATTGTTTTGCTCAATAAACTTTTTATTTACTAACCTTACTCATTTAATCACCGTTTTATCTTGTATAGTGAACATGTCATTTTGTGATAAGAATAATTCACAGGACAACAAGCCCCCCCCCCCCCCCACACACACACACACACACACATAACCACAACACACACACATACACACACACACACACACACAACA
>JAOVVA010000027.1:2630855-2649713 GCA_028565275.1 Leiocassis micropogon | reverse complement strand
TGAACAGCCCAACCGAGCGTGGGTGTGTGAATAATCTCAGTGCTTAAAACCTGTGATGAATCCATTAAGCTGAATTTTCTGGACTGGAGTGGACCAGTGGGCGTTTAAGACCAAAAGAGCAAAGCTGTGTTATTAATACCCGAGTCCCGAACAAAGGAGGTATAACACAATGCTGTGCTCTACAAGTGAGATTTATTGAGGATGGGAAGTTAGCTTTCAAATGTGTGATTTGTGAGATTGAGGAATACAGGAAAAGGAGATAAATTCATTGCAGACGCATGTGTGTGTGTGTGTGTGTGTGTGTGTGTGTGATGGTGGTTGGGGGGAGATTAGCTGAGTCTGATTTTGTCCAGGTAGCTCCAGTGCATTAATGGCTTAAAGTGATGATAGTGCAGATCTGGACCAGGCAATTATTTAAAGTACCTCTCGGGCAGTGACCTAACGTTGTTATTAGACTTTAAGAGTGTATGGATTAATCATGGTTATCTTTCTCATCCATGAGCGCACCACCATGCTCAGCATTTTACAAAATGGTTTATGATTTCTCCCAAATACTGTATGTTGTAGATTCTTTGTTATTTTAATGTTTGGAAATTAAAACTATATGGAATTTCTTGATTTACTGATTTTTGAAAATGTAGAAAACACCTGAGTCTCAGCGAGATCCTTAAAATGCACAGATGAGTTGGTTAATATATAAATCTTATAAGATTGCTAAAAATAAATATAATTTTTTGCTTCTCTTTACATTTACATTTAGGCATTTGGCAGATGCTCTTACCCAGAGCGACTTACAAAAAAGTGCTTTGAAGTTTCCGTCACTGGATAAATACTTACACTGGTTTACTAGGTTACAAACTTCCATTTCAAAGTGCCCATCAGTCAAACGCAGCTGGAAAGAGTTTTTTGGGTGGGGAAGGGGAATTAGTCCAAGTATTAAAGAAACAGATACGTCTTTTTGTTGTTATTGATTGTAATGAAGTCATTGCCTTTTACTGAAGAACAAAAGAAAATTATATAAATTAACCAGTTCAATAGGCACATTAAACATATTATTTGGCAGAAATATGATAGAAATAATTAAATAAATAACAGGAAGGTTTAGATTAGCGCCACATTATGAGCCAAAGAATCCTAAGCAGACCCAATTAGCTAATTATTTTGTGATGAATTTGTCTTGAATCAATATTTCTAATTATTTTTGAAATTTCTATATTATATTACCCTTTTTTTGCGTGTGTGTGCCAACGTTCTGTGTGCGTTCCCTTGATGCATTTTTCTTCCAGGTTCTCCAGTTCTCTCTTGTCTGTAGGAGGTGTTGTGATTTTAAATTGTCCCTAGGTGTGAACAAGGGACAATTTATGTGTGTGTGTGGGTGTGGGTGTGTGTGTGTGTGTGTGTGTGTCTGTAAGGTACAGTGCACAAATCCAGGGTGAACTTCTACTTAAAGCCTACTTTTCCTTAGATAGAATTGGGATCCAATCTTTGAAATGCTTAATAAAGATGATGTAATGAATGAATGAATGACTTGGTTAAAAACCTGTTCAGTTAGATTGATGATTTGTATACAGTATATGTTTGTAATCTTTTAAAATACTCATAGTGAAAAAAAAAGTCACGTTTCATGTAAAATAAGTGGAAAATTGTTTAGATGTTTAGATGCTTTTTGTGTTAAAATATTAGGTGCTTTTAACTCCCTTTAGGTCAGACTGTCTGTCATGGCGGCCCTGAGAAGCCATGCTATAAAATCGCATACTTCAGCGATGTATCGAGCCGCGTGGCCTTCTGGGAAGCTAAGCAAGTGTGTGAGGTGGACGGTGGGTCACTCCTGAGCGTGGAGAACGTCTCTGAACAACAGCACATTGAGCACCTTCTGCAGAATCTCAGTAGGTCCAGCTCAGGGCCGGGTATTGCCGATGGAGATTTCTGGATTGGTCTGACTCGTGTGGACAGGGAGAGTCCAGGGGAATACGCCAGCTATACTTCCTGTCCAGATCTGTACAGATGGACAGATGGAAGTGTATCTCAGTACAGGTGTGTGGATCAGATGTTCTCCACCTACTGTATATGTCTGTGCTGAGCTGAGAATATTCATTATCATTTATATATCTTGGTCTAATAGGAACTGGTACTTTGATGAGCCGTCCTGTGGAGGGGAGGCATGTGTAGTGATGTACCATCAGCCCACCGCACAGGTTGGTCTAGGAGGACCGTATCTTTATCAGTGGAACGATGACAGGTGCAACATGAAGCACAATTTCATCTGCAAGTACGAGCCAGGTACGGTACGACAGCATGAAAATGACAACACAGTCTGGAAATCGTGTAGAGAAACCACACATGCTGGAGAACATATTAAAGACGCGGGGACGCGATGTTCATAGAAATAATTTTGCGGGTGAAAAGCAGATAACTGTTATTGTTATGGTTTCCATAGTAACAGCTTTTTGACAGGGACTTGTATGCCAAATGAGCTATGTAATACCAGCTTAATGATAAGCTGACAAAATGTAACATTTCTGGAAGGAGTCTCCAGTGTCAGCACTTTGTAACAGTCTATATAATTTTTTCAACCACGGAAAAGTCTTCAGGAAGAGGACTTTTTGCTTTTCTATAACAAAACAAGCAAGCTGGTGAAGGACTGACCGTTTAAGTAATAACAGTAGCTGACTTATTTTGTGGACGTTCCATGGCATTAAACATTTCTACAGTATATGCGTCATTCTAGAAGCCTATTTTCCTTGGCCGAGGCAAAAAATCTAAAGAATTTGTACTGACTAGTTGTTGCTGTTGCATTGCCGTGTTTGAGTACTAGCCAAATGATCTAATCATACAAAAATGCTCATATTCAGTAAACTTACTAACAAGACTCAATTTTCTCACCAATAATTTGTGTTGCTACCTGATTGGTCAGGAGTTCAAACAAAAGTGCAGAGCATTTCTAAAAAAAAAAAAAAACCTTTTTATGTCCTTCTATTATCGGTGTGAAGCTTCAAGCACTCACTCCAGAAAAACAAAAAAAAGTGTGAGCACAGTTTTCAAGTGGAAATCAATCCTATGTGCGATTTTTTTTTTCTATACTTCATACAAGTACTGTTCGAGAGTTTTGGATGTGAGCTGACAACCACAGCCTGTTTCTCCTCATCCATCATCCTCAAAAAGTTTAACACTGTTTGCTAGACAGTGGAGAATCTTTTGCATCAGCTTGTGTTCTGTGCCGTCCATCAACACAACATTATCATTGAAAACACATGGTACGTTTTTGAATTAAATTTTCCATCACCATAAAATCCAGAAGAGATTTTTGTATTTTTTTGTATCCGTATGTTGAAAACACATACTTGCAGTAGATAAAGTATACTGAAATACTCCTAACTGAAGCACCACTAAATAACATAAAAACATGCCCAGGGCCTATTTGCATGTCAGTCATTTTGGTGTTAAGTAAGGAATAAAACATTCAGGAAAATAATCCATGACATGTTGGTATGATCAAAGGCGATTCTAGATTCTGATGGGGCCGTAAGCAAAAAATTTGCAACCAGTATTCGTCACCATTATATTAAAAATTATACATAATTTAATAATTTTGTCAGCCCTAAGGGGGCCCCCTACTGGCCTGGGCGAAACAGTTGCCTGTTGACAAGCACCGCCTGAGGGTGTGATAAAAAGTAAGAGCTATTACTTATTTTTCAAAAACAGTGTGTTATTATGCTCTTATATGACAGAAATTTGCCATTAATAACAATGTCTGCTTATGCTTTTTATCTATTTATAGCTACATGTATTATTGTGGAACATCTGTGAGACTGGTTAGTTCCTGTCGCCGTTTATGCTATAGCAGGTCTATAACAGCTGTTCCTTCACCATTGTCTTTTATTTCTATTAAAAAACAACAACAATTGCATTACTTAGAAACTATAAAGGATGATGTCTTGAAGACTTTCTTGTTGTGGAAAACTGACTTTTTGCTTCAAAATTATTCATCACTTTTGGACAAATCAAAATTGTGAATTCAACAATGCAGTGGTTTTGTTGATACAGAGAGCCACCTGGTGAAGGAGCATGGAGACAGACCAGTGAATCGTGACGCAGGTAATCCGAGGTTGAATCTTTGATCATGTGAATTCACATACACGCATATTGATTGCCTCTTTCGCCAGATCTCTCACCAGAACATGAAGAAGAGACGAAAACACCTGATGTTTTCGAAGAGAAAGGTCTTTATGTCACCGTGGCAGGACACTCAAGTAATATCGCTCATTAATGTTTTCCATTAGCGTTGAAACCAGGTTATATCAGATATTCATCACAGAATATATTGTTTCTGTAGGTATGCTGCTGATTTATGTCATCATCCCAACCATTCCTCTGCTCCTGCTCATTCTCGTGGCCTCTGGGACATGCTGCTTCCAGATGCTAAGCAAGAGGTGATTACAAATCACGTACTCACATTACAGACAGCACAGCCTCACAGTAATTATACTCTCAAAGTGTTATCGAAATGAGGCAGCAAATCTGCTGATTATTAAAGTGGTAAAACAGCAATGAAGGCCATGCACTCACAAACATGGAACTTTCTGATTAATCAGCCTTACAGAAAAGTCTCAGAAACTTCAGCTGTGAATTTTAGACACTTCCGTTCAATTTGTGTAGTGTTTTTAAAAATTTCTATTGTCATAAAATAACTTTACAGAGATCAAAATATTAGATATAAATCAAAATGTTTATGTCTAATGAGCAAGTCAGAGGCAACAGTGGCAAGGAAAAACACCCTGAGATGACATGAAAAACATTGAGATGTAGGGGATAAGGTGAGTGTATATATATATTTTTTTGTACAAAGAGCAAGCTGGAACTCCTGTAGGAATAGCAATGAATTAACCAAAAGGGAGATCAAGAAGGAAACACAGACTTGAAGGCTCACCGGGACAAGAAGCACCCAACTACTTCACCGTTAACAAAACTGAGTGAATATGTAAGGCTGGCAGGGAGACAGCATCCAAACATCCCATTTCACAAAAAACACTCCAGATAAAAAAGAGTCCCAAACACTAATATGCAGGGTATTCCATAACTGTCGAGCTTTGTAGGTTTCACTATATGCTGTACCAACAAACAGCCTGCATCTTTTGATCAAATTAGCTGTGGTTGATCATAAAATACCAGGTAGATCAACAGTAGATTTTTAGAATCAGTGTGAAAATTGGAAATTTGACTCTGCAGTGTGGATAGGATAGGGGTGATATGGTCATATTTTCTGGTTCTAGTAAGGACTCTCGTTGCAGCATTCTCGACTACAGTAAGTAGAACACCCACACAGCACAGTGAGGCATTACAATAAACCAAGCTAAAAAAAGGTAACATGAACTAGTTTTTCTGCATCATGTAGGGACATTATGTTTCTTATCCTAGCAATATTTCAGAGGTGAAATGAGTCCATGCACATGCTAAGGGTTGGTTTGTTTTTAAACATTAGATCAGATATTCTTTACTGTCCCCGTGGGGAAATTTGTCATGTACACAAGTGGAATTTGGAAATGGCAATTAGCCTTATCTTTGGTCTGTGCATGGAAACAAGAATATCCGGAGGAAACCCACTAAGCATGGGAAGATCATGCACACACCGAGACAGGGATCGAATCCTAACCCTGGTGGTGCAACCCTAAACCTAACCCCAATGCTATCCACTACGCCATGGTGGCACCTCAAAGAGCATTAGTGCAACACAATTATTAGTTAATAATTAGTGACACACAACGTATCTTCAGATATATGCGGAAAAAAAACAATGAGTAAGTAATACAGTGGAGCCTCGGTTTGCGAGTAACATGGTTTGCGAGCGTTCCGCAAAAAGAGCAAAAATTTGTAATAAATTTTGACTTGAAAAACAAGCAAGTCTTGATTTACGAATACCGAGTATCATGTAGCATGCATGCGCTTCATGTTTTGACGCCGAGCATCACATGACCACAACTGAGCCAATGGCTTTTCTCTCTCTTGTGCTGTGGAATTGGGGGTAATCGTTTCTCCTCCTCGGTCTTAGTACGCGTCTCTCACTGGTATAATCAACATCTGTGCACGCGTGTACTGTTTACAATAACACTTGTGACCACGCGTGGACTGTTAAAGACCTCAGTTAAAACATCTTTTATTTTGTGTTTGTATGCGTGTGTGTACAGCGCGCATGTACTGTTTATTATAACACGTGCGTGCGGGCGTGGAAAGCAAAAGAAAGTCTCATTAGAGAGGTTAAAGATCCATTCTCTCTCTCTCTCTCTCTCTCTCTCTCTGTCTGTGTCACCCTGCACCTTCACACACACACCCCTCCTCCTCTCACCTTCACACACACACACACACACACACACACACTCTATAACGGAAACACTGCCCTATTGCGATTCTTTTCAAAGGTAAAGTACAGGTTAATTTATTTTATTTTTACTTTACAGCAGTGATTCCGTTAGTGTGTCGCGCACTCACAGTGTCATAAGAGATGTTCCTTTTTAATTTTTCCGATAAGGCAGTGTTTCCATTAGTGTGTGTGTGAAACTCAAATAAGAGGAGAAAGGGTTACTGTGTAAGACGAGAAGAGGGAGAGGGGGAGGGTCTCATTCCTCCTCTCCTCTTACTTTAGCTTCACACACATACACACACACACACACACACACATACACAGCGCCTGCGCACACAAACGGAAACACTTATCTGTCGGGATTTATTTGTACTTTTTTTTTTTAAGATAAAGTGCAGGTTCATTTGTTTTATTTTTACTTTATATTTTGTATTAATTATTTTTATGTATTTATTTTTTGGGCTGTGGAATGAATGATGTGAGTTTCTATTATTTCGTATGGGAAAATTCGCTTTGATGTATGAATGTTTTAATATATAAACCCGCTTCCGGAACAAATTATGCTCGCAGTCCAAGGTTCCACTGTACATCTTTGACAACCCATTACATTACCTGTCAAATTATGAGCACATATTTCATAAATAAGACATTAAAGGAAATTTTAAAAAGTAAATAAATAAATAAATAGAACCTGAGCTATACAAACAAGGCTAGGTCGTTTGTTATGAATTTAAAAGCATTTACACTTTCAAGGGAATCAGCATAACAACTGCTATGTTTTTAACAACCTTACTAAGGTGGGGACGAAGGAGAGCTTAAAAGGGTTGTTCTTATATTTAATGGCTCTATATCATATATATTTCATTATTTTCATGATGTCATATGCCTTTATGTTAGAACTTACCAGGCATAAATGTTTGGAATATATTTGACTTGTGTTTACAGAGAAATTTCTAAAATCAAGCAAGCAAATCCTCATCTCTGTCTCTTAATAGTCTATAAAGCATAGTCCATGAATACACCCTCTAACCCCCCAAATCCGCATCCTTGGCAGGGCATTAGGGCTTTATGTATGTAATTTGTTATATTCTGCCAGCAACTCCTACAGAGTGATGTGTTTTTAACAGATTTCTAGTCACTCAGCAAGCCTGACTCCATGCAGTAAAAGGCTTCCTGGAGTGCGTTCAAGTCCTCGGGGTAAACGCCCTTCAGCTCAAAAGCAGATGCGAGGCTTCTGTTTTACAATCCCTGTCACTCCAGTGCTCAGTGTAATAATCGGAGAATATTACATTTGAAACATCTGGATTTATTCCTCTAATTTAATTTAACTGAAACATGTGCTGTATAGGTTTTACATTACTAGAAAAAAGGGTGTAAAAATTAAATCACATGAAAATTTATGAATATTTACCCATCATTAAATAAATAAATATGAACGGTTGCCTTTTTCAATATTAATAACTGATGTGTAATTTGTAGCAATCGACAGGAAGTGATGAAACAATCACTTCCTGTCGATTGCTTAAAACCATTTACACCTGTACATACAGTAGATTAGGATATATTGATAGGGATTTGTTATACACTTAATTCACTTTTCTCTTTCGTTCATGTTGGACAGAAAACCGCGGACGAAAACGAGAGTGAATCAGTCAACACTCTGGATCTCCAAGACGCCAAAATCCGACAGCGCAATGGAGGTGTAAAAGAAACTACTCTACTCTTTTACAGTTTACACAAATGATACATGGTCTCCACACTCGTACACTCGTGGTCTTCTAACGAAAAACCTCAGTCTTAACATCGTGATCCACTTGACTCCTGTGATATTTTTGCTGCTGTGTCCTGAAATGAATCTTTCTAATTATTTCATTAATCTAGGTTTCCTTTTCACCTAACAATCTGTAATCACGCCTTCACGGTTCGCGCGTATCCTCTTTCCTTCTGCTCTGCGTTTCCTTCCCTCCCTCGGAGAGAGCCATCAGAGAGCGCAGAAGGAAATCTTCAGCTAATTGGCAGCAAATACGGAGAGCAATTCAATTACCGTAATTAAGACGGGTGAAAGCCGTTACAGGATCCACATAAGGAGATTAGTTTAAAGTGGCAGCTGAAATGAAATGAAGAGTCGAGCCTGTTCGAAAATTCCTCCATGCCAGGAAAAAAAAGAGGCGAGGTTAACAAATGCTTATATAATAGCATCAGAGCTTTTATTTTTACATTTTAAAATCCCAGGGAACTTGTTAGCATCAAATATTAAGTCCTAAGTTTAACATTTCACAGTTTCTACATTAAATTATTTCCCTTTCAACGTTACGCATTAGCGATTAACTGTAGTATATAAAGAGAGAAACACAAACTCGACTGTGTGCTGTTACAGGAAAATAATCAACTGAAATGTTGTCTAATAGCGCCCAATACTTATTGGAGCTACAGTACATGGGAGTTTATTATTTTTTAATAACAGCATAACATGAAGTGTTTTATTCCTCTTCAACCACAGCAATTTGTCAACAATTACAATTAATTTATATTAAAGAACAACACATTCGTCCGCACTTATTTTTTTTTCTCTTTTTTTAAATAAGGCTTGAATCTAAAAAGTGTAAACACTATAAACTGTCCTGAAGATTTTTTTTTCCTGTAGTGGAAACCTTACAGCTTGATCTGACAACCCATGCTACCCATCATATTTTGCTACTTAATGGTTCCAACAAGCTTGGGAATTATCTCATTAATTTTGTTGATTATATCCTGGAAACGTTATTTGATAAGGGAATATTTGGCAGAATATGCTATTACTAAATTCTACAATAAATATATTTGATAATAAAGTTTCATATCATTCTCTGCTTAATGTTGGAGTACATTTACCTACTTAGCATTTAGCATTTTGGATAGCGTAGTGCAAATCTAAGTCATGATATGGTAGCATTTTTTGACAAGGCAGCAAAATTTGCCAGAACGACAGCCTGTTACTGCCACTGGAGACTCCTTCTGTAAATGATATTTAATGAGATTCAAGTCTAAGTCATGTGATTTGAGTTCAGTGTAAAATATTGAAGATGCATGGTAATGTATAACACGTAAGTGTTAAACAAAACATCCACTGAATTATTTATTAAAAAAGACAGAAATATATAAACAAATTGTTCAAAAACAGCTCAAATTGGCTGATATGGGCTGATCTCAGAGCTGTCGTGTAGGCATGGCATCATATACTAATCTGCACATTTGATTGACAGCCAGTAAAGTACAACTAATCACAACAGCACAGGAGAGAGTCAGGAATGTTGAAACGAATCCAGGTATGAAGTCAGCACTTTACACTATGCCTTCTAGCTTTGTGTTTCTTCACCATATTAGCTTTTGCTCGCTGGATTAGTCCGGATTTATCTGGAAGCCTAAATAAAAGGTTAGAGCCGGATCGCCTAGTGTTTGCAAGCAGCTTTGTAAAAGGAACAAGTTCCATCAGGTTTCTGATTAGCGCGGCTGAATCTCACACAAGATTTCCCTATGATTAGCCCCGCCCACCTTGCATCCAAAGAGAAAGGAATGATGACAGAGTTCATGTAGAGTCATCAGTGATTCACACACCGTGTTCGTTTGTAAAACCCAGCATTAGTGACATTACATTGCACATTTAAGTTCCCTTGGGGCTTAAAAAAAAAAAAAAAAAAAAAAAATTATGTTAGATCAAACCATTATCCCCCTGAGCTTTTCAGCCAGTGTAACATTAGCATAGCAGTGACGTGGATATTTTTATATGATTCTGATGATTCTGACATCCTGCTCGTCCTTATATACAGTATATACAGTTTTTGCTTGAAATATCAGCAAATAATTTAATGACTAAAACGGCGTAAAGTGGCAAATCTGTGAAATTTCAAAATATGTGTTGTATAACGTGGATGTAATTCATCATCTTTCCAGTTAACACCTATAGAAATGCGTCTGCTTATAAAGAACACATCACTGGGGTTATTGTAGGTGTGTTTGATTCAGAGGTTTGGTTTTCAAGTCTTTTTGTTTTTTGATGCAGTCACGTGTACTACTGTTAAATAAAGGGACGATTGTGGAAATGTGTCTAGTGTCGATCTTAATTTGTATTAAATATTCGGTTCAAATCGGTTGTTTATATAAATAAAAGAAAGGTTTTGTCTGTATATTAGCCAGAATTTGCTCTGTCGAGAGATATCTTTACATTTCATACATTGGGGGACCTGAAACCAGTTCTGTCTGTATGTCTGTCTGAATTTGTATGATCGTCCAGCCAGAATTCGTCTCAGGATCATGCAACACTGGCTGAACAGAATTTAATAAAAAATTTGGCAGTTGTTAGGTATTTGCCTGAAGTTAAACCTGGGCCAAAATGTAATTAAATCTAAATTAAGTAGAAGTGAAATTATGAGGAGTTTTGTGCCACATTATTTTTGGATGAAAAAGCCTCTCTCGAGGTGGGTGTGGCTATACGGGTCACCGGACAGAGTTTACACTGTGTGTACACAGAGTATGTGGACGATACAGAAATGAAGCGGAATGTACCTACAAGCTGCCACAATCCTCACGAAACACAAAAGAAAGGGCGACACAGCATGGCTTACTCCAAAACAACAGACAAGTAGATTATGAAACTGAATTCTTCCTGTGGGAAGTTTAAAACCAGTTTGTGTACCAAAAACAGTAATGCCACTATGAGATAAAACTTGGGTCGAGCAAACACGTGTAGCCGTCTAAGGTAAGGGCGTGTAGAATAACCGAACAGAGAGCCCAGTGTTATGGACTAAAATCGAAATGTTGAGTAGACGTTAAGTTATGAGCAGTTATGTGCCAGATTATGTCACAGCATCACGTAAAACTGGCTGGAGAGAATTGAACGGAACTTTACCAAGATAACTTTAATTAGATATCTGCCTGAAGTTTAATCTGCACCATACTGTAAGTGCAATCAAAATGTTGAGTAAAAGGGATGTTATGAACAGTTATATGCCGGATTTAATAATCTACTTTAAATTAAGTTACTAATGCGCTACTTGTTCAATGTAAACAAACACCTGCACCAATAGATATTAATTAGAAAAGCTAAACTGAATATTTATTTTCACAGTTAAAATAACAGCGCTGAAGTGGTATTAGTTAACACGCTGGAGTTGTTTTAAGACAAAACCTAATCCTTATCCGATCTACTTTTTCCATTTCTCATCTGTGATTCACTCTCCGATTACCCAACAGGGAGTGTATTTGGGTGACGACAGAAGAAGGACAACTTAGTGTAAACAAGGGGGTAAGATACTCAACCTTACAAAATTTAATTTCTTTGTATTAATAGGTTAAACAGAGAGTTCTGCTGTACAGAAAGACAGGCATACATGTACAATTATTATTATTTGGGCTTCAACCGGAAATAATAATATCACTGATTACTGTACATTACAGCTGAGCAGCTTATTTTTAGCTTTAACCTTTTAACTATTTCTAAAAACTCTTTTCCCGTCAATGATGGGTACTAATGCTAGTAAATAGATAAATTAGAAATGTTGAGGGTTGTGACTTTTAGATAAATAGATAGATCGATCATATGAATATGTCAGCAACAGAAGCTAGCTTGCTGTTGTTATTTTCATAATTGAAATGATCATAATAACCACCATTTAGAAAACATTTAATTATAGAAAAATGTATTTTAGACTGACACTGAAATTTAATGATTAACAAACATTGGCTAAATTGGGCAAAATTAAAAAAAGAATAATGAATTAATTATGCGCTATGTTTCTAACCAATCATGGACGAGACTGAATTCTTTTAGCCAATCATAACACAAAAGGCGGGATTTTTTTTTTTTATACCTCACACAGAGGTTTGTTAACAGTTTTGCAATCATTGAAAAAAATATTTGTAATTTATTTTACAATGAAATAAACAAAATCAAACAGTACATGTCCAGCAATAATTATTTTACTATTAACCTGAACATACTGTGGATTCACCCATTCTGGAAAGAAAGTTCTTTCTTTCTTTCTTTTTATTTTTCTCTTTCTTTCATTCTATGTAGTTTTCTCCTCATATGTCTCTTACGTCCACATAGAAGTACTTCTAGCTTGTTTACAAAAAAATAGAATCATTATTATTTATTAAGTTATTAAGCATTTCTTATTTCATTTAGAATTATTTCTTATTTTCAAGTGATTGCGTCCATGATTGATTAAGTGTTCACACCTAGCTAAGTTCTTGTCTTGTAGAATATTCAAAAAAATTCACCAAGTTTTCATTTTAATCTAATAATCAACTTCATCAAGGCAAACGAGCATGTGAACTAGATCTAAACAAACAGTAACCGCGAGGTTATAAAAATTCCATCAGAGAATCGCTAGCAGCTACAGAAACTCTGCAAACATCAGAGACTGTTTGCTACTCAGTCTGATATCCAATTAGATATGGCACAGATTTAAAAGCAGGCTGCTAATTACAGAGTCGATTAAATTAATCAGTTCTCTCCTCCTCAGCAGGGGAGCTCATCACATGTCACAGTCCTAATTACAGATAGAGACGCAATCAGGACTGTAGAGGCTCAGGGGGAGGTTAGAAAAATAATCCTTGTCCCATTTAAGAGAGACGAGTTTATTAACGGCATAAAAATTTTAACTCTCACCTCTCTCAGCCGCCTTGTGATGTTACTGGAAATGAACAAGAACCGGAACGGATGAAACTGTACTAAAGCAATATAAAAAAATTCTGCAAAAATATCTATTTTGATCATATCATTTGTGACATAATGTTTTATTATGTCAAAGAAGCAAAGAAGTCTGTGGAGAGTAAGGAATAAAACATTCAATCATGGTTTTCTGGGAAAATGATCAACGATAGAACTACTGCTACTACTACTGTGTTCTTTGCTTTAAAATGTACTACACAACACATCTAAGTCTTATTCTGATTCTTCTGTGATTTGGTACCAATCCTAACTTCTAACACTGGAGACTCCTTCCATAATTATTAAGTAGACATTTTGATCCTCGACAAGCGCATTAATATAATTCTGTGATGTGTGATCTAAATTATTAACCTGCATGCTATGCTCTTATAGAACAATAATCAACACCTTTTAACCAATCTGATAAGAGACTTAAACACTAGCTGTATTTACATGGAGCCTAATATTTCACTAATAATGGGTATAATTTAATCTGAATAAAACTGCATCATGTAGACACTTCATTCAGAGCAGTCTGACCAGAATCAATGAGAAATAGAGGGGTGTGTGTAAAACTTTGATAACCCATTCATTAGGTAAATATTAACCTAACCCTAGGAAACTTACCAAGCATGGGGAGAACATGCAAATCTCATCCACAAATGGCGTGGGAATCAAATCCGGGACCTGGATGAAATGGATCCCCATAATCTTTAGTTTATTCTTAACACATTCTAAAACAGGACGCTCTGGCCTGCAGGAGCAAACCACAAAACCTGTTCAACTTACTGAACTGAATTACTTCTGATTTTGTATTATAGTTCAATAAGATTTGTTTAAAGTACAGTCAAATGTTTGCACCCCCAGTTATTATTTGAATGATAAAGGGGGGAAAAAATCTGCT
The DNA here is from genome assembly GCA_028565275.1 of Leiocassis micropogon. NCBI lineage: Eukaryota > Metazoa > Chordata > Actinopteri > Siluriformes > Bagridae > Leiocassis > Leiocassis micropogon. The sequence goes on along the minus strand of JAOVVA010000027.1, from coordinate 2,635,763 downwards.
TAAAAAAAAAAAAGAGGCAATAATAATAATAATAATAATAATAATAATAATAATAATAATAATGTTAAAAATGAAACCTGGATTTATCCTGGACCAGGACAGCAATCCACTGGTGAAATCAACATAAAACAACAAAAAAAACAGAGCTGTATAGTCATAGTTATCAGTCAGTTAAACCAGAAACAATATACTGTAACAAGTCTTACTGGCTGTGATAATAGCAGCATATAATTACAACAAAAGAGACATACAGTATAATACTTTTCAAAGTTGGCATTGCCGCAAAGCATTTTTACAGAAATACAAATTATGGATATACAGTAAATTGAAAAATGCATATACTTTTAGCTTTATGAGTTTGTGCCACAGTCTCAGACTTTAAATAAACTTTAAACTTTAAAGAATTCCTGTACCATGTTTGGAATAGAAAAGCAGTATAGTTATGCGCCTGTCTTCTCTCGATATAAATATTGTCAATGGTGTTAGGTGTGGTTAGCTGTTAGGCGTGCTTTGGAATCTGCTTATGCATTTCTATTGATTGTTACTGCATGAAGTAAACACTGCTTTGTGAATTGAATTGCCACGTCATGGCATTAAACTGTTCTGTGCTGTCAGCTACAAGTGTGTCCAGACGCATGACCTCTGATCTCCCTATAGCAACAATGAAACAATAATTTTTTTTTTTAAATAATAAGAAGAATAGCTTAATTCCATACCCTATTTTCAGTCAAATGATGATACAATCATTTCATGTCATAAAAACACTTGACACTCTCTTTCAGTCTAAAAAAAAAAAAAAAGTGGGCCTCTTTTAGCAGATGTTTTACAATTACAGTGCTATAACAGCATGTTCAGGGTGTATTGCAATAAAATGCAATTCTCCCCCCAGATCTGTAAAACCGTAGTGTGTATAATGAGGAGTATTCAAGTCAAACCGGGACTTGCGATGAAATTTCTGGTGGATGACATTTACAGAAGACTTCTAGCACAGTACAGTGTTGACACTTTTAGCAGCAGTAAACATTTGAACGGTACACATGTTTTAAAGAAGACCGTCTGTCTGCGAATGACCCAGCCGAGGTGGCTCGGAGCCCACTGCAATCGTTCTCGTGAACATTCAGCAAATGGAATGTACACACAATCATTCACTAACCAAACTAGCATGTTACAGGAACTCGGCTGGGAGTTAATGACACATCCCCTGTACAGTCCTGACCTCGCTGCAAGCCATTTCCACATGCTTGTGTTGTTGAAGGAGTTCCTGGGAGGCCAGCGATTCAGATGTAAAGCAGGCAGTCCGATCAGGGCTCCAGCGTACTGAGAAAACTTTCTACCTTGATGGTGTCCAAGCACTAGTGAGACGCTGGAAAAGTGAGTCCTTCCTCCCCTAACTGTGTATTGCGTTACAGTTCAAATATACCAGTTTTAATGTCTATGAGTGGTCAATAATGTGGAACCCACCAAAGAGACTTTGCAGTTGTAATAAAATGTAATGATGCACCGTGCAATGAATCACATCTTTGTAAAAAAGGAAGAATATGCATGCAGGTACAGTACAACTGTAATTAATCACTGGTAGGAAAAGATGAAAAGGTACGGCTCACATTGTTCACAGTTGATTTACTGTCAAACCTGCTGTTTTAGAAAATGAATCCACACCTTTTGCAGTGCTGTTGATTTCTGTGAAGAATGGAGCTTGGTTTTCTTTATAAAAGGATCCAGCTGAATGTGAATGGGGAGTTTGTGAGGTTTCACTGTTCTACTGGAGTTCGAGTAACTTTATCTTTAGCAGCAGTGGGCCGTATGTAAGGCCGTGCCGATGTCAGATCTGGGGCAAAGTCTCAAATAGCTCAGTGTTTCCCAGTGAAGAATGGCCTTCGGAATACCCAGTGGACACTGTTTTTTTTTCCTCCTGAAACCCGAGGGGAGGTGTTGTCATCTGACCTTTACAACCCTTACAAAGTCTAAGCACAATATTTTGAATATCATATGAATCACATCATTTTCTTTATTCAAATAAATATGAGAAAAGTTGCTGATTGGTTGTTGCAGAATACATAGTTGCAGAATAATACATTTAAAAAAAAAGTTTTATCCATGTTACAGTCATTATGTAAATAAAGTTTTTAAAAAATTACATATTCTATGTTGTATTGTAATATCTAAGTTTTTATAGTTTATAAATTCCATCAGGAATTTAAATGTAAGTGATGACTATGTATTTATCATTGTCAATGTAAAGTTAAAACCTTAATTATACACAGTACTGTACAAAAGTCTTTAACCCCCCCCCCCCCCCCCATTCATATTTTGTTTACTCTGGTACTTTTTGAGGAAAGTACCAGACTTCTTTGTATTTTTTATGTAGCCTTGAGGAATAGTTCTCCAAGGTTCCTGGACGTGTCTTTGTCTGTTTTTTTTCTCTTTTCCTTTTTAGCCAAGTTTTTGAGAAGTTTCAGAGGAATGTTTTTTGTTTGTTAAGCCACACAGTGAACTATGAATTATTTAAGCATAAAAACTAATGTGAGTCCTGAACCGGTGAGAAACAGGTGCAGATAATGAGAGATGGTCAGGCCAGTCATTAGTGAACTGGTCATGCTGAATGCCGATTGGTTGGAACAGACGAGACGGCAGAGTTTCAGGATTCCTAATGCTAATGGAAATGTTCATTGTTGTATTCAATTACTATAAAATTTTCTATGTTTTATATGATTTAATCCAAATTCTAGTGCTAAATTATTTCTTTCTACACTGTAAAACAATGCTGAAGGCATCAAAATTATGCAATACTTTGTACTGTATCTGCTACTTATGCTCTGTAAATCCTCCATAATGGCTCTCTTGGTCTTGCTTTCCTGCGAAGGGCTTCATGAGAGACGGTTTCATCATGGTGCTTGATGGGTTTTGTAAATGCACTCGACACAATACTGTTCTTGCAAGAACTGCTCCAGAACAGCTGACGTCTGTGTCTTAAAATAGCAATTGACTGCTGTTGTTATTGTTGTTGTTACTTAATTATCTAATGCCATATGTGGTATTTCAAAGTATTGGAAAAATTCAGTATTGGTAAAGAATCCAAAAAAATCCAAATTTGTATCCAAACTTTTGACTAGTACTGGACAATTCCTGCTTTTTGTTCTTTTTCCTTGCTAGTACTGGTTCAGACCAGATTTTTCCTCCCAATATGACCTCATATAAGGGAAAGCCCCCCCTGCCTTCTTGCTCAGCTCAGCTGTTAAGGTACACCTGTAGGAGCGCCGTACTGTGAAATGACACGATTGGAGGTATTTATAAAATCTGAGGGGTATTTCAGCTGAAACATTCACATAAACGCTTTGCAGGAGCTCAGTGTCCCGTGATCACTTGTTACAGTAATAACAATATATGGAACCTTTAAGAGACTCTGCTAAAAGGATTTGGGAATAGCAGTGCTTTACTTAATTACAATGCGAGTGCTGGGGGAAGATAGCATTGGACTGATCATGCAGAGCTGTTCCACAATTACAACATGCTCAAGGCAATATCTGCAGTCTGAAATCTTAATTTCTCAAAACAAACAAACAAACAAACACATTAACACATTAATACATTACACATTAACACTGAAAAGTCAGTAAGTAATTGCAGTACGTACACATACGGCCAATTTATATATTTATTTAATTTTACCCTTCCTGGGAACACCTTCATCTGAAAGCGTGGAGAAAGTTCCTAGATTTGTTTCTGACTTCCTGGCATATGAGTCTAATCAGTTGGAAAATTTCTGATTGTTTTATCTGGAGCTAGATGAATGTATGAAGTGTGTAAACCCACACGTAAGGTCTACGTAAGTTGCTCCAAAGTGTGAATGTGTGTGTGTGTGTGTGTGTGTGTGTGTGTGCACATGACTGGGGTTTTGTTCATTGCACATTTTCATTTCATGGCAATTGATCCTGGAATAGTCTCCAAATCCACGAACATCGCTGACTAGGTCAGTGCTTTTACTGAAGATGAATGATGAATGTAAAAATTCAGACCTTCTCCTGTCTGTTACTAATGCACAATTACCTACGCATTTATCTACACATATAGAGCATTTCCCATGATGCCTAATCGAAAGAACAACATATTAGCATTATTAATGTGCCAAGAGAATGTGCAGGAACTGGCATGAGAGCTGGCATGCTGTCTTTTAAAATGGCCCGACTCCAGAACCCAGCACACCCCGCTGTCAAGCCTTGACTCCATAAATAGTTGGACTGCGGAATCCTCAACCAAACAATATGCTAAACAATGAGTCAGAAAGGAATGCCAAGCACTTAAATATACATTTAAGCATTTAAGAGTTGATGTGCAAAAAATACCTAAACAAAAAAACGTTAGAACATTCCTTTGCACCACACCCCAAACTCATCGCTCCCCAGCCTGTCAACACACCTTTGCCTGGAGTTGTCTACTAAAATACTTTGGAACCGCCAACCCTCGGACACACCTCTCTCCAGTGCCATCTGTTCACATTTCTCATGGATAGGACCTGGCACCGGGTGTGGATGCTTGCTGTTGCTACTTTCACATCATAATAAGAAAATGATCTCAACTGTTACAAACCTAAACCTCATCAATCTGTCAATCACTCGTCTCTGTTTATAACAACAACGTATTGCATGGCAATGTCGCAGTATAGAATTATCCTGCGTGCATGCAAAAGCAAACAGACATCTTTTGCTTGTATTGTTTTACATTTGTCAAACAATCTGCATTTATCATGGCCAGGAGTCGAGTCAATACTGGGAACACTGGGTGAAAAATGGGAATAGAACCTGGGTGCAAGTACATCAGAGCGGATGATGCATGCATACGTTACACCTAAAGGCAGTTTAGTATAACCAGTCCACCCACCTCCTGGAATGTTTTCTGCACACAGCAGGA
>JAOVVA010000027.1:2603344-2613610 GCA_028565275.1 Leiocassis micropogon | reverse complement strand
AATGCTTGGGGACAAGCTGTTATTGGGAAATAATCAAATTCAGGGTAATAGTAGTAACTTTGCTTTGATCACAACCCTACACAACCCTAAGCTGGTGAGTCTCTGTTAGACACTGTTGAAAGATTCGCACATAATCATGTTGCTTACACTTTTTGTTGTAATAATTTTCTCAGTCCTTTTGAATGTTTACCGATACTAAGGAACAGTGTGTGTGTGTGTGTGTGTGTGTGTGTAAAAAGTTAAGAGTGTGATCTATGTACATACACATCATCACTAGCTCTTCTGTCTTCTCCAGGCCTCCCATGTGCCGATATGACCTCGTGATGGAGGAGAACACGGAGGTGACCTTTAAGCCGGTGTCGTGTGATGAGTCTCATCTGTAAGCCTTCGCAAACCCGTCATGTACGTTACAAACTGCAAACCAGCTAATCTGTGGAGTGTGTATCATCTGCCAAGGAAGCGAGAGAGCATCCCGGATCATCTTGTGCCTTGATGACATTTTTTCAGTAACTGCGGTCAGGTTTTAGGGACATCACAGTCAACTTAATCACAGATGAGATGTTTGTGGACTTTCCTTTCTTCTTATATCGTCCAGTCGATTCCACTTATTGCTACATAGGAATTGTTCCCTTTTTATATCCTGATCTAGTCTCTCACAACACAAATTGGTCCTTGGATTTCAAAAAACGTCTGAGACACTCTATGGATGTTCTGATCTCTTGCGCATCTTTAAGGCTGTGAACCGATCAGCTTTCTGAATCAGTGCAGATCACAGAGAGCAGTTTTTTCAGTCTGCATGAACTGCCTGCGAGGTTCTCTTGCTTCCTTCCATATAGTGGATTGGTTACAAAGAAAGGCCCATAGACCTGCCTGACTGTGCTGAGGCGCTTACTGAAACTGAATAAACAATGAGTGCAAAATGAAAGGACAAACCCAGTTAATAAACCTCAAAACAACTTTTTTTTTGTATATTTATTTCATACAAAACTATATATACACAACGTCAGATGATTCTTCTAAAGAAATACACACAGTTCCTTCTCTTAAAAAAATGATTAAAAGACCAGAAAGTGTATGGGGAGAAGAAAGGCACAGAATGTACCTAAACATAATAATAATGTTAGTAGACATTTCTTTCTCAGCAGATGTAATTGAAATGCTTTATTTTAAACAAAATATACTCTGCACAAGTTTTGCAAATATGACCAGGTTGTGAAAAAGGCATTAGTTTTATTATAAGAGGAGGGTTTAAATGTCTCAGGCTCCATAAAAAAGATCACCAAGACATTGATGAACACGTCCAGTCTCCATGCTGGTCATGAAACTGAATGTGTAACTTTCCTCTCGCAATTTCAACCACTACAGTGTCCGGTGATCTCTTTATGATGCAGATGAGTTAACATTTTTACAAACGAGCAATTTATGAAGTGTTTGACCAACAGTGAAATTTTACATAAATGACAGATTTGTTACAAACTACCGATGAAGACGAGAAGCAAAGAAGTAACAGGTGAAAAAGCTAATTCAAGAGTTGTATGTGCACAGGAGCGTTTTACGTTTTACTGTTCCTCACCATCTGGCACCTGAAAGATATGGTATAATATTTAAGCCTTCAAGACTCATTTCAGTGATGAAGCTATATAGCATTCGTAAATAATAAATCCAACACTGTTCTCACTCTACATGGTGGAAAAAAAATTCCTTACCGTTATTAGAATTTTTTTTAATGCGTGGACCGGGCCGACTGCGGACGCAGCCGAAATTACGCCTGGCGGTAAAACTCTGGACGGGCCTTTTCTCACGAGAGTCGTCCTGCGGAGGAGACGACAACACTACTTAGAACAGCTTGAACATTTTTCCACACACCCAGAATCAACCGGGAAATCATAACCACTTACCCAGTTTTCTGTCTGCTGCGGCACGTCCTCGTCCCAACCGGCCTCCTCCAGGTCGCCCACATATACAGACTCTCTCTCCTGACTAAACATCAACATGAGGATATGTTTTTTTTTTTAAGTGAAAAAAAAAATAACCTAGTGTATGCATTTATCACAAAAGTACCTCTGAGCCAGTATCTGAGAGAAGTTCCCTCCAGCAATCGTGATCTTCACACCTTCCAGTCTCTCCTGTCGTTTCCTCTCCAGGTCGTGCCGGAGGTCACCAGGAGCAGGAACATGCGGCTTCCTCTGCGACTAAACGAGGCACGTTTTAATAAGCAACTGATGACTTTAAAACAAAGCCAGATTGTGATATTTATGCATCAGATTTACCTGCAACGGTCCAATCTTGCAGAAAATCTGAGTGTCTAAAGATGTACAGCCAAGTGGCCTAAAAAAATACAAAATGTTCATTTCTGATCTTTTTTGTGGATCAAGACACTTCATTAAAGTTACTGCATGTGCCTGACGTAGGGCAGTACAGTCTCACTGAAAACGGGTCAAACCCAATACTCGTAATGCTAGGATTTTCATGCAATACATCCAGTGTTCACTTTATAGCTGTTAAAACCCTTGTCACTAAATTATTTTAACTCCAGAGCGTGGCAGATCGTTTGAGAAAACATTAAAATGATGAGAACACACTTACAGCAAAATACAGCAACAATTTAGTATCTTGCGCGAGATAGCTACCTGTTCACGACAGACCTGATGGCCTCCATCTCTTGCTCTTCTTCTTCAAAATCATCCACCATAGAATACTCTTGTTCGTTAGAGAAACGATCGTTGAGGGGGATGCCTTGACCCTGGAAATAATTTTCTGACAAAGAATAAAGAACGTTAAATCAAATAGTTAATTCGCTGTAAGCAACCCGAGTGAATCCGACTACATTCTAACCTTTGACCTGATGAACCAGAGTGATGATCTCTTGAGCGAAGGTCCCGGAGTGCACCGCCGTCTCCCTGAAGGTCCCCGAGTGCTCCAGCATGGGCAGGAAGTCGAGACGCTGCCGACCCACATTGACCAAATCGAGTGACAGCTGCCTTTCAGACGAATAGCCTAAGTGGCTGGATAGAGGATTGGGGAAGGCAAAGGATGAAGAGAGTAATCACGATATTACAATGCAAGGCAAGTTCTGTGAACCCGGGAACTACGAGTTACACACCTGACCCTTCGCTTAACTGTTTGCACAGAGAAAAAAAAAACAAGCAATCATTACTTGGTATTGTTACCTCTGACAAGCTTTCAGCAGGTTTATATGCAGTATATTATATGCAGTGTGTACACAACATGGGATAAACCAGAGACATGTAAGGAAAGGTCTGGATTAAAATGAAGTTTAAACGAGTAATTGCTGCATAATGGTGTTTGCTAGAATGTCGAAAATCTTTCACAACACAGGTGTGTGTACATCCCAAGTAGAGCTGTGCAATTTAGTCGATTATGCAATTTAATCCGATCCTTTGTTGGACGATTCAATTGATTGAATCGGGTCAGCATTCGATTCAGAATTGATTCACACACAAATTGACAAATCCTTAAAAATACAACACCATAGTTTATGCAGGAAATACAAGCCAATTCCAGCTAATGCAAAACCTCACGTTCTGTGACAGAATCGAGTTTATGGCCAGCTGGCGCTTATTAGTTTTTAATATTTCAAAACTTGTAAGAAATACAGCTGCTTGAAACAAATCAGACAATAAGTTTTACTGTTTTCAAATCGAATCAAAACTGAAATCAAAGACAAAAATCTAATGGAATCAACAGTCTAGACATGATTCACAAGTGGACACTTTGAGAAATATGGTTAGGAGGGAATGTCAAGATTTTAAACTAAGGACACTCTTTTCTTTGGCAGTGAATTTACTTTAAGGTGAACAAGGCCGTACGGGTGAGATGCAACCAGTACAACAGATAACTGCCATTTAATTTTTACACACATACCATTTAATTTACAACTACTAGCATGTTGTAAATCTTCTAGCTGCTCCAGTTAAGAGCTTACCCCAGCAGACCGTCTGATTCGTAAATGATTTGGCACATGAATTGGCCCTGATGCTCTTCCTGACGCGACCCTTTCATTCTACTCAGGATTGGATGCCGTGAATCCACTGGCTGGGAATCGAACCCATGCCTTTCATTCCCTATGGCAGGTGAGGAGCGTAAAACTGCACCACAACTATTAGCACACCCAAATGAAAGATCCATCAAGCAAGCTTTGTAATGCTGTGCATTTTTCTGGATGAAGAAAAGTCTGAAGTCTGTAAATACACTGACTCGATGCTTTGCCGTTTCCAATAAAAAGGCATGTAGGAAATCTCTTGATAGACGACATCTAAAATGGGGTTTATACATAATCCTTAAAATCCAGTAATCACGTGCTTGTCATACGGAAACAAAGCTAGTCTTTAATATACGTCATTTACAAAGAATCCACATTGAAAAAACTGGATTCTGTAAGCTTGCTTCATCTTTTTAACATTAGAATGTTATTGGACTGACGCTGCATCAAAAATGCATACTGAAGCCTTTTTTCGTTTCATCTGATTACATCTTATTAAAAACACCAGGCTTGAAAGCTTGTCAGATGCACCACCAGCATAAGCAAAAGGCTTAATAAAAGGTCAACCGCCCCAAACAGAACTAATCCTTACTTTTATATTACTGTTCCGTAATATAAAGAAACTTACAAGTCGTTTCATTCTCAATTCGTTACTCAATCGGGATTTGTGCTCTCTGTGGCTTGAAAATCGATCCACTGACAAAAAAATGTGTTCATTTATGTCAGGTCGGTTAGGAACAACACTCGACCCCGAAACCAGACGACTGATCATTAATAAAACATAGCACCCCCCATTTTGGTTTAATTATGTGTTTGATCATGAGCGTGGTGCAAAACGATCAAACTAGAAAATATTATATTATAAATTCTTCCTCTTTCTTTACAGTGCGTATCTAAAAAGCAGAGGTTAATTTTGCAGGATTCTTTCTTGCGCCACTAAATAAATTTTAAAGCTCGTCAGCCTTCTTGTTAATGCTTAAGATTGGGTTTTTATTACTTTGCACGAAACTTGAACAGGTTAAGGTCGCCTTTAAACCTTTGCTGCTTTTAAGAACACCACTGAGCCGTAAAAACGGATGGCGAAAAGTTCATGCCTCTTTTTCACTCTCCAGTTTGTTCCTTTGTCCTCTGTCTTGGTGTGAACTTTGATGAGCCCCTTGTTAGTTGAGGATGTGAGGTCCTTGGATGACAGAAGAATTAGTCAATGGCAGCAAATGTTTGTCCATAGGGAAGTTCTTCTGTCTGAATTATTCCTGGAGAATGACACATCTTTATTACACATCTTCAGGCTTCATGCTTTAATTACTTCCATCCAGTTTGATAAGATTTATTCTTGTCGTTAGGTCAAGATTGAAGGGATTAAAGATGAGGGATTTTTGTTATGAAAAGAAGCCTTGGCTTGGTCCAACCTCAGTAAATAAACTGAGGTCTTTGGTGAGTCTTTTTTTTTCGTTTTAGTCTTTCCAGAGTCAGATGGATAGTTTCTTTTCCTTTTAAAAGATGACAGAATTAGGAGATGAATTCCACTTGATCCACCTCGTGGTGCCGGTGTCTACTTACATCAGCGACTGACAGCACCGATGATTTTGCAGGGCTCATGTTCTTCAGAACATCCAATTCTACTTTGGGAACTGGTAATTTGTTGATCATGAAGTAGATCCTCCTGCAGTCTTTGAACAATCAGGTTCAGGACAGCATATTAATGAAAAAGTCGTCGTTAATTAACCTGCTACTACATCCATTTGCTGCTACATCCACCACGTCCAGGTTACAGTAGTGATCATCCACAATCTGCTTCCTTCATCAAGAAAACCATCTTCTTCTTCGGGTTGAAGTTAAACATTGATTCGACTTGAAACGAAGATGAGGAACCAGCTGACAGTTTCTTGAGAAGCTTGAGGTCCGGTTATGAAGTGGACCATCAGCCAAAAGAGTATCCACATCTCCATCAGGTTTTGATGCACATCCAGATTATATTGAGGTTTTCCCAAAATCATAATAATAATTCTGTGGACTTACCTTCAGTCAGCATTGCTCTGTAAATGGTAGCATTTACATAGTAACAACGGTAGCATGTTTAGTGCTGAAGCTCCTGGTATTTTGGTGGACGCCACATCTTTGCTTCCCCAAGCCATGAATCATCTCTTGCTTCAAACCATCTATGAAAAGTTGTCTTCAAATCCGCCTCAGTGATCTGGCTCTTCAAGTTGGGCTTGTGTACACAGAGTAACAGAGTGAGACTTCCCTTCCTTCAGGCATTGTGTAAGTACATCCATCTGTTATCTATGGAATGCGTTAACCTTTGGATGGAATTTAATGACGTCACATTTGGTCTCATCTTCAGGCAACCTGAATGTCCTCGTCTTTCTGTACTCAAGCTGGGAAGAATCATATCCGGTACGAATTGCTATAAAGCATTCCTTCATCCCCCTCCCTTAATCTGCATAATCTTGACTAAATAGTTGAACTATCTCAGTTGAACTGATCTTCATTCTCATGTGGCCAGGAAGCGTAAAAATCTTCAATTCTACAATTTTGGAAGAATCGTACATCACATATTGCTAGTAGCCTTGTGAAACTTAACACACTTCTCAGATGATATCCAGACTCAGTCATCATCCAGTAGGTTAAATACCTGGCACACTTCAAAAGGGAACATCATTCCGGAGTCCTACGCGTGTTTCCAGTGACTCTCTAGAAATAACCTCAGGCTTGGTGATGAAGTTTAACCAGGGAGTCTCTCTCATCCAGAACAAATGGACGTTTCATCTTCTTCGTGCTTATACAAGAGTCTGAAGCGATCCTGTGTGCAAACCATCAGAGGATGTTTGATCGCTCTCTTTTTTTGGGGTAAAATAAATTTTCATTCAAAGCCTGGATGAGACATCAGACCAGTTTGCGCTCTTTAGAGAAACTTCTGTCTTTGTGATGATGGTCCAAATTGTAAAACAGCTCGAGTTTTGTTTAAGACGTAGCTTCTTGCTGTGTATATGAAAAAGAGGCATGAACTTTAAACCACACCCTATAGTACTGCTGCGACGATACCATACCTGCTCTGGCCCACAGGACGACTCATGTCCACTTTGATCTTGAGAGTCTCGTGACTGGCAAAATCCTTTCTAGCTCCGGGATGGCTTGGGTTCCTATGTTGGGGATTCCTTTTCGGGACGTTTCCTTGTCCCAACACACCATCGTGGTTCCCTCTAGGTTGTCTCTCTTCCTCCCAGTCATGACCTGAGACTCTGGCTCTTTCGCGCTCATCCGTTCTGAAGCCCCGGTCATCCACAGCCCTTGGTTCGCGCGGCTCTCTTGGGTGTGATCCCATCCTAGGTTGCTCCTTGTGCTGTCTCAGGTCTCGCAAGGGACTTCCTCTTTCAGCCAAAGGGTTACGAAAACTCGCGTCTTGCCTTATGTGATAGGTGGACAAAACACCAGGGTTATCATGTGCCATTCCTGAAGGATGGTTATAATCCCTTGCATGTTTACGGAGCTCCTTGCTTCTTGATGATTCTCTTCTCCGGGTGAGATCTCTGCACCGTTGTGCTTCACTGCTTTTTAGATAATCTCTGTCTCCTGATGAATCTCTGGTCCTCAGAGAATCATGGCTCCTTGGACGCTCTCGGTCGCTAACCGGATCATGGCTTCTTGGATGATCCTGGTACTTAACGACGCCACTGCTCCTTGGATGCTCTCGGTCCATGATCGGATCACGGTTCCTTGGATGCTCTCGGTCTCTAACAGAACCACTGACCCTCGGTTGCTCTCTGTCTCTAATTGGATCGCGGCTCCTCGGACGCTCTCTGATTAGATCTTGGTTCCTTGGATGGCCTCGGTCTCTGGGTGGATCACGGCTCCTCTGACATTCTCGGTCCCTGTCTAGGTTGTGGAGCCTTACATCATCTTTTGGGATTCCATGATCGTGCTCCACTATAACGGGGGCGCGGTGTGGACTGAAGTCCCTGTGTGACATACTATGTTCCTCCTGTGGATCCAAATGTTCGTATTCTTTGAAATGGAGTTGATGCTCCGTATAATTTGACTTCAGCAACCTGTGTTGAAAAAGCAAGTACAATATTTTTAACATTAAAATAACAGAAAACAAACAAACAAAAAAAAAAACCTAATCATATACCTATTTAAAACTAAGCTGTCTAATAATACAGGTATGTCCTTTTTAGAATTCACACAGTGCTATCTGGTGACCAGAAACAGCATCTGAAAAATTAATAAATTAATAATTAATCATTTATTTGTATACATTTCAATTTTCTAAATCTAAAATCTAAAAGATCCATGTTTTCTCCGCGCTTTTCCATCGCTTCAGTAGATCAGTGTTCTTGTACCTCTCGCTATAGGAGCTCCTTTCATATCTATCACCACGCTGTTCATCATGATATCCCTGTTCTGTTCTGTAGTGTCTCTTTCCTTGCGAGTGCAGAGGACTGGAACTTCTTGAATAGCGTCTGTCTACGTGAGCGGCTTCCTGCTCGTTCCTCCTCTGGCCTGGAGACTGAATTCTGTGATGACGTTCCACACTATAGTGTGAAATTTCTGGGGAAGGCAATCTCTCCCTGGACAGCTGTCTCGAAGAATGTGCCGAGTCCTCTTGAAAACTCTGGACTCCGTCCTTCGCGTGGTACCTCGACACGGACAGGGCTTTCCGCTTTTCGGCACGACCTATAGCCTCGATGAACTTGGCCCAGTGGTCGACCTGCTCCTCTGCTTGAGAGGACGCGTTATCCCAGTGCACGTCACCTTCCGTGTTCCTGGTGTCAACATTTCCTGAATCTCTCCACGAATCGGAGTGCACAGGCGCATGGTGCTGCTCACCGTAATATCCGTCTCGCCTTCCGAGCAGCGCCGAGTTTCTGTATGAACGAAGTTGTTCGGAATTAAAACGATCAGCACATGAACAACCAAACAACAAAGGTTCACATTAGAATGACATTTTTTATTTTATTTTAAACTAACTCAAATACCTTGAGTGCAGAGGGGATCTTGAACGATGCCGTGACATTGTCACCTTAAAAACAAAAGAATGTGAGCCACACGACCAGGCGGTGTAAAAGAAGTAGGTTTAAAATAAATAAATAAATAAATCCCTGTTCCCAGTGACAATATTAAGTTTTAAGTTTATATAAACGCCTTATCTATATAATTACATACCATATATCCAATACAATAAGGTGCATTAGTTTTAAATGTGAAGAAATCTTATATCCTTTAACCCTTCAGCCACGCCCAAAAGAACGCAAAAAAGAAATTGTGAAATCAAGCAATGATATGTTTAATGAGGGTAAAGACATAGATCGGAAATAATAATAAAAAAATTAAAAAATAAATCGATAAAGAAAGAAAAGCACAGTAGAAAAGATATATATTTTTAATAATCTTTTTAAAAAAAGACTTGTAGTTAATTGACTCCAATTTCAGAGTCAATTGGCTCCACCCCATTTCCATATACATGTACACAATATACACAAATCTCCACCCACAAATCTATGGCAGTTTAACTACCCTAGCGGTTATTATTAGCACGAACGGTCATGTCACCTTCAAGCGCACTCAGACACTCGACTCCTTAAGACAGCTGTGTAAACCTTTCCTTACAATGATTTATGAGGATGTGAAGGGGGCGTGTCTATACAATGATTGGCAAGAAACCAACTGGAGAACACACACCAGACATGAAGGAAGGGTTCCAAACTTAAATATACAAATAAAAAAGTAATGGAAAATTTTAACTTCACCCGCTTCCCATGAGAGAAATTTTACAACAACTTTTACGATTTTCACAATGTCACAGAAAAACACGTTAGTCTTTCGGTTGCTCTCATCGAGGGGTGCGCACTTGGCACAGATTTTACGCCGGATGCCCTTTCTGACGCAACCCAAACTGCAAGGGTATACAGTGGCTGGGGTTTGGGAATTGTTTAAAAATTGAACCTGGGCCTTCAATGTCACAGGAAAACATACTGTAACATATTAATTAATAAACTGATCATCGTAACACGCTTATGTCATTTAGGCCTTGTTCACACGGGTGTTAAAATCAAGCATTTTTCTGGCGTTCGTACAAATTGTAGTTTGTGTGTTTTGTAGTTTGTTCGTTACAAATTGCAGTTCGTGTGTTAACCTGTGGAGGCAGTGTCGGGAACTGGAAAGCCCTTGTCGTTTTATTTGAGATGCCTCCTTTTAATGTGGACCATTTTGCTATATTAGACATGAATCTTCTTGTTTTAAAAATTCAAATTAAATTATTA
>JAOVVA010000027.1:2579705-2598277 GCA_028565275.1 Leiocassis micropogon | reverse complement strand
TATAAAATCTGTATTGAAACATTACATGTTTACCCTGTTATAACCCTGTTTAAAATCAATAAAAATATTGTTGAGAAACTGGATACCAGCTCCGACCTAGCTCTGGAATCACCTTGGTGGAAAAGGTGTAACACTCACACCCCCAATCTATGATACAATATGGGAAATTTGGAGATCAGCCTAAAGGGTGTGTTTTGGACTGTGAGGGGAAACTCAAGTGCCAGCAAGCACAGGGAGTACATGCACACGGACCACAGGCGTGACTCGAACCCCAAACCCTGGAGGTGTGAGGTGACAGGGATAACCACTAACCCATATTGTTAAGTTATACTGATAATTACAGGGCATTGGTGGCTCAGTGGTAAGTTTCTCGACCTGCCACACATTAGGCCTGGGTTCGATTCCCAAGCCCGGATGAAACGGGAGGGTTGCATCAGGAAGGGCATCTGGTGTAAAACCTGTGCCAAGTTGTTGTTCGGATCAGTTGGGCCGCCCTGGCGACCTCTTAACGGTAGCAGCCGAAAGTCTAATAACAACAGTTTAAAAAAAGCTACATCCTGCTTTGGTGTGCATCCTTGATTTCTTTTAGGCTTAAAAGCAAGTGTTGGCGATTTTCTTGACACTGTTGAAAAACCTGCCTCATACTATCTACTCAGGAAAGATCCGCCAGCCTTGGAGGCGTGAACTACACCTGGGTAATTTGGATAGTGTCAGAAATTACCAAAAGTACCTGTAACCCAAGTCTGATTATGAGAATCTTTTTTCCCCCAGAGTAAATCTTGGATTAACCCATAAGATCCCAGACCCATTTCTCCTTTAAGAAACATTATGGTGGATATAACACAGACCAAACAGACCACAAAACAGGAACACGTTTTTAAAGACGTCACATGGCATTTTCCTCGACAGTTTTAGGGTTAAAAGCCCTATTTGACACGTGACAACGATATTTTCATAGTTTGTTTTATATCAATTTGTTCAAGGAATGCAGTCAGAACAGATTCAATCGAAAATATTAGATGTTAACATTGTAAATCATGAGAATTCTTGAGAAAGACTTAAAATTCACGGACTGTCACATGACTGGAAGATGTTAATTAAATGAACCTGCCAGAACATTTAAAGAGTTTATGACACCTGTGTCACCGAGGGTTCCTACAGTTTACCACGCAGACTGATTTTGTGATCACCTGGTGGACTAGACAGTGAGCTTATCCATGCTCGGCCCGAGACTCTGGATGAGCGTTGAGTCCGCGGCGGCGCTGCTGAAGCTCTGGATCAGGTTTTTGTTGCAGTCCCCAGCCTTAGGATACGCAGCCTGTCCGGTGAGATGCAGGAGATCCAGCGCCTGAGGGTCCCTCATGAGGTTCTCAGAGCTCTCGCTGACGGGGGAGTATTCCTGCATCAGCTCATCTCTAGAGACTGGGCTGAAAGAAGCAGTGAACTTATCAGGAGTTAGGAATTAAATAAATTAAAAAAACAATAGAGTGTAGTGCTGTTAAAGGAAAATAATCAGCGGTAGAATGGTGTGAGGAAGCAGAGTTACTGGTACCATGTTAATGCTGAATTTTCCTAAATACAGCACATTCAGCAATTTAGTGATTGAAATGATTAGACTGATTAATGAACATAATTTTTTATCAGTTTATAATTCCATGCCATTCAATTATTGTAAATTCACTTTCAACATGGTTTCAATACATTTATTATTATCTTTACATTACGTGCCATGTTTCTAGACACATCTCAGTATATGAGCCGCTACTAGAGAAACAACATCATGTAAGTACTAGCATGTTATTATAAACCTTGATTTCCAACCTTACAGTATATATGTCGTCATGGTAACAGCCTACCTGACATCCATAGACTGGACGCCATCTGAAAGATCATCAGCCACGCTCCCCTTAGCTTCCAGAGGCTGTAAGTTAATCACGGGCGAGCCAACGGGGATGGACGACGGGAAGTCACTCTTAAACCCAACAAAAGTGGAGCTAACTGAGGACCTGATGGACGGACCGTTAATCTGTCCAGCATCTAAAAATAAACAGAACGAAGACACTGTGTTATTTTATACTTTAGAAATTAAAACAGTAATCATTTCTGGGGGTGGGTTTAATTTTAGTGTTTGCTGCCATAAGTTAATCCTGTCACATATCACTCGACTATTCATTTACTTCACCTCCCGATGAGTTTATCCTGATTTTTCTAGTCATGTCTGGTATTGATTGCTCAACAGGATCATTCACTCAGCATCTATACCTATTTATCCTGTATACAGGCGGGGTATTGGACAGGGTGCCAATCCATCGCAGGGCACACACATACTACAGGCAATCTGAAAACACCAATTAGCCTAATGTTCATGTCATTGGACTCTGGAGAGGAAACCGGAGTACCCAGAGGAAACCCACCAAGCACTGCTAGAACGTGCAAACTCCATACACATAGAGACAGGAATCGAACCTGGCAGGGAATCGAGTGCAAGGCGACAGTGCTAACCACTAAGCCACCGTGCTGCCCGCTCAAAATAAAAAACCTGAGTTAGTTAGTATTGTGGCAGTATGTGTATTGTGACAGAACGTGTTCTTGCATCATAAAACACCAGAGCCAATCATGTTCCAGTATGCAAATGCAGGCCAGCGAAAGGGCCCACTTTTACGTAGACGCCCTAAATCCCACCGGTTCTAATTACGCACGTGTCCTCGTGTCCTTCCTGTACAATTAGAAGTGGAGAAAAGCTCTGTATGCAAAAGTGTACTGAGGCTTTAACATGATAACAAATGCTAATTGTGACAATTCAGAATTTTATGCAAGGAAACATAAAGTCTTCAATAGGGATGCAAAATATATATTTGATTATTATGTTGATAAAAACCTAGATTTGATAAGATTAATTCATGATTTCATAAAAACAAATAATAATAATGATCTTATTCATTCTGTCTATTTCATCCAGCTATGCTAAATATCGAGTGGTCTATTATATAGTTTGAAATTGTAACTATGTTAATACCAGATAAAAACCTAAACAACGTAACAATAGTAAATTAATAAATAAAACACACAACAGAGAATACACACCTGACCATGCCAAGCACATAAATCCACACCAAATAGTTGCATTTTGTGAATGTATATGGTTATAAGTTGCCGTAGCATGTTAGCACGCTAATACTGAAACTTTAAGTCTCATGAGACCATGTTAACAAAAAGACTTTACTGTACGTATAAACTCTTAACATACATGTAGCTCGTTTAAAGAGAAATCAGGTTGCCCTTGAAAGTGATAAAAGTCCATGCTAACGCTAATGCTAGCACTTTGCAGTATCTATGTCATATAAGCCGCCATAGAACTGCGGGTTCATGTTAAATTTCCTTCCCGAATTCTCTGCGCTCTCACCTGCAGACTCCAGGGCAGCGACCGTCTCAATCACGGACGAGTCGGTCTCAGCGTGCGTCTCATCCTTCTGTTCAAACACAAAGTGTGAAAATTTGCAGTGACCTCATTTCACTTCTGAGCTTTTGTGTGTGTGTGTGTGTGTGTGTGTGTACCTTTGGCTCTGCGTCAGGTTTTCTTGTCCTCTTCATGATCTCCTCAATGCGCTATAAGGAGACAGGTTTTAAAACAGTTAAAACAACCAGATATTACGAGAGTGAGTCAAAAATTATCCGCGCTCCAGTTATATTAAAGCGTAGGTTAATATATCAGCTCGGTTTTTAGCTCAGCTAGGTTTTTCTTATTTTTTCTTATATTTTTCATATATATTATATTTTGCATTGTACAAATATTATATTCTTTCTTAGTTAAATTTACTTCTATTTTATTTTTCATATTTATTTCCTAATAATAGTTTTTTATTTTAAGGTCACAGGCCTAAGCATTTCACTGCATATCGTACTATGTACGACTGTGTATATGACAAATAAAATTTTCATTTGATTTATCAAAGCATCTGTCGGCCGCACTGTGTTATCAGCGCTTTCAATTCGAGGCTCCTGTCTCTCCAGTCACTGTGAACGTGGTACATCAGTTCATTTGTAATTGCAGTGCGAGCAAAAATGGATGCCCCATGTGTGATTTGCACGAAAGAATTTGGCTTGTGTTTTGTGGTCTGAAGGTGTAGCTGGTGCTGAAGAGCATAAACAGATGTGTTTGGATATCTGCAAACAAAATGTGGACTGATACACTATCAGGAAGGTGAAAGTTCCTTAAAGAGAATCATTATTGATGACGAGACACGGATTCATCACTGCAAGCCTGAGAGTAAATGCCAGAGTATGGAGCGGAAACATCCTCAAAGTCAACCATCAGCTGGTAAATTGATGCTTATGGTTTTTGGGATTCTCAAGAGCAAGTATCGGAACATTATCAGGAAAAAGGTTCAACAATCAACAGTGCACGTTACAGCGAGATGCTTATTGAAGACTAAACTTGGACTTGGACTGATATCCTAGAGCGTCCTGATCTCTCATGACGATTCACGTCTGCTCACTTCTGCCCACCCTGTCGACACTCTGCAAAAAGTTTTTACAGAGTTTTTACAGTACAGAGTTTTGCTTAGTAAAGAAGGACACGGTGTACTTTTTATCTGAGTATAGTTACTAATTTAGCTTCAAATGAGAGACATTTTATTTTTGTCTCTTACTTTCTTCAAGTTTATAAGACATAGGTTGCCATGGTAACGAGACACTCTTACAAACTACTGAAACTGGAGACTCCTTCTATAGACTATAGCACCTCAAGAGTAAAATCATCTGACAGATGTATAGGTGTGCACTGCCATTACATCACGCGTGCTCAGTGGAGACGGATTTAACGTGTTAGTGCGCTGGAGAAACAGAAACCTTCTTCCTCTGCAGTCTCTCTTGCTCTTCCTGCAGCTTCAGCTGCTCTCTTTCCTGCTGCTTCCTCTCTGCCTCCCTCTGCACCCTCTGGAAAGCCTCCTCCCTCTGTCACACACCAAAACACACACACAAACACTGACGCCACCATTCCGACCACACACTGCTGCAAAATCAATTTTTGGAAGAATCGAAGGCATTTATGAATAATGAATAATATGAATAAATGAGATTAATTATAAGTGACCTCTCTGTCCAGCTGGTCCTGGAGCTCTTTCAAACGTCTTTCCTTTTGCCGTTTGTCATCTTCGTCTTTCTTCCTGCGCTCTTCCTCTTGCCTCTGTCGCTCTTTCTCTGCCTGCCGAGCCGCCTGCTCCTGTCGCTCGCGCTCCTCCGCCTGCTTCCTCTGGAGCTCCTCGGCTTTAAGTCTAACCGAGACGACATTAAAGGCACAGTTGGTAACGTATACGGGGTTAGAATAGAGCATTCACTATGATAATGCGTAACATGTCTTATACCTCTCTTCCTCCTGTCGCTGTTTCTCCTCCTGTTCTTTCTGCTCTCTGGCCAGACGTCGTTTCTCCGCCAGCAGTCTGGACGCCTCCTCGGCATCAGTGGTTCCAGCTTTCCCAGTCGGAGTCACTGGAGACTCTGATATTTAGTATTAAAACATCGCACATCGATGCATTTCAAAGCTGCTCCAGTGAAAACAAAAGTCTCCTGAGAATACTTGGGTCTAGTGAACAAAATGTCTGCTTTTAAAGAATAAACGTGACATTAATTCATCATCTTACCCGCGCTACATCCGAGTTCTCTGCTTGCAGATTTGGGAATCTTTTCCGTCCTTGACGTCTTCCTGTCCAGAGTGCTGGAGTTTTTACTCTCGGCTCCTTTCTCCTCTCCATCCAGCCTCTTGTTGTTCTCTGCACCTGGGGTCATGGCCCTGTGCCTCATAGGTGAGCTGGGGAACTGGCCAGGAGAACACGGAGACTGGATACGACTCTTACATGACTTGGACCTTGGTTCGAATATAGAATGGGGGAATAAAAAAACTTTTTTATTCAACTACTGCACAATTTTGGTTTTTTTTGGGCTGTATTCAGAGTTATTGCAGCTACAGAAAGTTAAGTAGATATCATGCTTGGTTTAATGTTCTGGTTTTACTAAGTTGTGCGAACAAGTAACCACAAGAGCTTGTATAAGTATCATCATATTAGTCTTTATGGAATTGGTTCTTGCTTCGCTGGTACATTATTTTTCCTTCCATAGTCCGCATTTTCTATCCCATTATTTTCAGGTTGTGTTTAAAGCCGATGATCTAGATGCTTTAAACAGGTGCATAACACTCATATTTTTTTACCAGACAGCTCAACACCTACCAAGGGAGAGTGAAGGCTAGCATGTGCTTCCTCTGAGACGCTCCTGATTGGCTAATGTCCCTGTGATTGACGAGCGAGAGAAAAAAAGTCCCTCCCACCTACAGAGACCAGTCAGTTTTTGCTCTCTAAATTCCAGGCCATGGATGTCAGGGATGTCGGGATCTGAACCCAGACTATTATGGAGCTTTTCTTGTGTATATATAAAAACTAGTTTTTTAGAGTCTGAATACAGCCCAGACCTTTTGGGTGTGCTGGGCTTCTTAGAGCCAAACGGACTCTTGGTCGGCGTCATGGGAGATTCAAGTCGCTTCGCTGAGGAGTCCGGAACCACGCCGGCTTGTTTCTCTGTCTGTGAAGGACAAATAGGAAGGTCAAACATGGACAGCCTAATAATCTGCACTCCTAAAGAATGTTTTTTTTCCCCCCAAACGTCTGCTTTACTGTAGTGGATAATCTCACATTAGAACCGCTAATAAATGGATCATTTGAAATATTTTTCTGTGCATGGATGTACAAAAAGAAAAAAAGCAGCTCTGAAGCAGAAAACACTAAGATCAGAGCAATGCAGTTGCTAGGAGACCGTCTCCTTGGTGGAATGAATCCACTGAATAATCTCAATCTGAAAATCCGAGCTGTGCACCGAAAAAAAAAAAAATACAGATTTCTAATAAAAATAGCATCAATAGCTGCAGTACCACCAAAGCTGACCTGAGGGGTTTTGGGGGTCGTGGCAGCACCTCGGGAATCGTCCGAGGGTCCAGATGTTGAACTGATCTTCCTGCGCTCGGCTTTACTCGGCGAGGCCTTATACGGGGACCTGTGGGGGCTGGGCGAGGCTGTAGGCAAGAGGGTCAGAGGTCAAACATGGAGGAAGGACAGGAGCACAGAATAATAAGTGATGACTTGCAGTGGAATGAATCAGACTTGCCTCTTCCGGTTGTTTGTGCTAGAGCAGCTGAGGAGTTAGAGGAGGAAAACTGTGCGATCAGGTCCAGCTCCGGACAATCCGGTGGGATCATGAAGTCTGGTACTGCAGAGGAAGGAGAACATTGATGAGACCGGAGCTGTGACTGATGCCTGATTAGTAATTCTAGCTTTAGATACTTGCATATGAGAGATCTACTGTTCATGTGATAAATTCATGTTAGCTGCTTAGTTCTTAATGGAATCTACTCGCAGGAAATTCTATCCATATAAAGGAAATTAGTGTTTATTCTACAACAATGTGCTCCCTTGTGCTTTACATGATTAATGTAATGTATGCTAATTGCTAGTTGCCTAATTGCTGGCAAACAGCAGATCTAACAGCATCTTGTTTCTCACATTTGCTCATAACCTGGGAAGGTTCAGCATCAGTAATGGCGGTGCAGACGTAATACAGCAATATTGAATTCAGCATCATCTGCATCAGCGATAATTGAGATTAGAGGATGATGTCATTGCTAGGACGTGGATTTGCAATGTATAACGAACCCTCATGCCATCGCCTGAGCACTGCAGCTCCGGGCCGATCCCAGTTCTACATCCTGCGCAGGGAGCGGAATACAGATCTGCCTCTGGCTACGTGCTCTCTCTGTCCAGATGATGAATTACATTGAGCGAGCTTTAATAACAAATCTAATATGGCATGATGACACACAAAGCAGCTGGAGATTAATGCTAGCAGCAGGCAGAGAAACAGGCTGATTGGCTAAGATGGAGGAGAGGGTGGGGTGATCTTAGGATGAACTACGTAGAGCAGAGAAAGCACAGCTTTATGATTCACTTAAACACACGCCACACATTCAGCTACTTCAGTTCATGCCAAGAATCAGATCAGATTACTCTCCAAAGCTATGGCGCATGAATGCAACATCAAAATAGTCATTTAAGGACAAGGACTAAGTTACTTACGTGCAGATATTAATTTCTTATAATGACCTTGCTGCCTTTTCAGGGTTTGAAAACTTAATTAACTTGACAAAGTAACAATTAATCAAATATAAATGCTTTATATAAATAAATATAAACATAAATAAATGCAACAAGCATGTGATCTTCAATTAGGACCGCCTTTTTCATTCTGTGTTAGCGTTAATGGATTTCCCATGTCCTGTTGTTTTTAGCTTTTAGTTTTGTTCATCAGTTTTGCGCAGTGGATATAAAGAGTCAACGCAGCCTTGTCAAAATGTAAAAACGTTTTAGGAGTAAAAAAAGGAAAAGAAAAAAAACTATAAAACCCAACATCCTGGTTTCACAAGTCTTTTGTTTTTAAAAGGGGATCTCCTGTGCATAGGCCTCTTCACCCCACCTCCACCCCACCTCCACCCCTCCGGTTCCTGAGATATGGCCAGTGTGAGTTTGTTTACAAGGAGGGGCTTGGAAAAAAAATCTAAATCATATTTTTAGGAGGATTCTGTGATGTAGTAAGAGAACTTTCAGCCCCAATTTGGAACTAGGATTTCCCTGCTAGCACTTAAAATAGCTTCACCAGCAATTCAGGTTTATAGCAACAACAACAAAAAAGCTAATTTTCCATTACAACTGGACTAAGCAGCTTAGAAAGTGCTCATTAAAGTGTTTTTAAAACTTTTCTCTGTTAAAGAATCAGGAAGGTTTTTTCTAAAATCTAAAATTTGATCCATTTCACTTCCTGCACTGTGTTGACCATGGCGCAAAACTGACCTGGACGACTTCATAACTGACTTGATTTGATGGTCATACATCTTTATGCCAGTGGTTTGCATGGCTGCCCCACAGACTGTAGGCTGAATGGTGTTTCCAATTTACCATAGTGTCTGATTGGGTGTGTTTGTGCCTTGCGTTGAGTTGGCACCCCTATTTTCAGTGATTTTGGTGGGCTTAAATGGCTACTCTACACCAGCACACACCACCTTAAACCCACCCTACCTCACCCTACACCTTCGTATGCTGCTCTACACCATCTTACTCCCACCCTACCTCACCTCACACCAGCTTACCCCCACTCTACATCACCCCACACCACCTTACCCCCACCCTACCTCACCTCACACCACCTTACCCCCACCCTACCTCACATTACATCACCCTATGCTACTCTACACCACCCCACACCACCTTACCACCACCCTACCTCATCAAACATCAACCCTACACCACCCCACACTATCCTATACCACCCTAACTCACCCTATACCCCCCTTCCCTCACCCTACCCCCCCCCTGCACCATCCTACCTCACCCTACACCCCCCCCCCCACACACACACAACCCTATGCCACTCTACCTGCAGGAAGTGACCAGGACTTGCCAGAAATTCCTGCACCTCCTTTAATGCCTTACTAATTTTTTATTTTCTTGGGATGTCCTGTTCTTGGTAATGCCACTGAGGTGCACCATTTAACCTTTCCATTCGTTTTTTTCACTTGAATCTTGGTTGGTTGCTAAGATTCCAGTAAACACCTGATCACATGATTTCAGTGACACTGAATGCTGCCGTCCTGACTGACACGTCCAACAGGAAAATGACTCAACAGGCCTCTGAATTACTGTATAACATTTCAGAAATGACACAATGAAATAGCGTAATGAAATATTAATACTGCCCATCAGCAAAATGCTCGAGAGCGAACGCGTCCGTGATTCGGCGACCAGATGCGTTTTATCGAATCAAGCTGGACGGTAATATGATCTGCACCTGGGGTGGGATTGGGGGAGTTGGGGAGAAGGAACAGTGAACACCGATGCTGTCGATGTGCTCAGATTATCTCCGATCTCAGAGCTAGTTTTCTAAAAAGCAAACCACGTGAAGCTGGATGGATGGATCTCTCTTTATATGTTAATATAATTACACAGCATTGACTCGTGCATCATGTGGGCCCGATCGCGGACCTTCGATCTCTTAGACTGGCTGAATTATTAATGTGGTTATGGATGCACCACAGAGTTAGGGTGGTGCTCCCGTGTCTCTGTCACTGCTTTGAGGAAAAACACACCAGTGGGTTTATCTGATGATGGCAGGGACGCTTTTGCAAGCAGGAAGGATAAACAGGATTCTGTTAATGAAATAGAGATGTAATCCTCAGCAATCCGAATCACTGGTTAGTAAACTGCTAATCGGGTCTAACCTTGAGCTAGTTCAGAGATATCAGTGACACACAGTGACGCCAGCTTTTTTCACACTGCATCACTGCTAACCCCGAGCTACTGCAGTTGCTATGCTAACACCCACACCGGCTCTGGCATCTTTAAAACCCCAAATCCACCTCTGCATTGCAGCCTACACACCCTGTGCTACATGCTCTCGTCCTCCTCCTCCTCCTCCTCCCTCCCTAGGGGTTATGGATAGCGGACTCACCCTCGCAGGCTCGTGGCGGGCCGCCCCACGTCCAGCGTTTGGGTCTCTGCTCCGGCGGAGGGCCGCGGTCATCCGAACGCTTCATCAGCGACTCCAGGCGCTCCTGCTCGTTGCGTTCCAAAACAGGGAAGACCAGACTCTCTCTCACTGTGCTGTCACTGCGGCGCCGTGAGGACGGAGATGAGGCCGGCAGATGATCCATGCCGACTGCCTCCCACCCTCACTCGCACACACACTCACACACGCACACACACACTCACAAACGCACAACCTCTCTTCCTTACTGACTGCTGGATAATAACAAGGAAGGGCCTTGCCCTGGGAGGCTGTACGTCTTCGTCACGTCTCTCTCTCTCTCTCTCTCTCTCTCTCAGGTGATGGAGTGTGTCTAAAACAGCAGCTACAAAGACATGAGCACGGCCCGCCCAAACCCCTCCCTCACTCCTTTGCTCCCTCCCCAGTGGCACCCGGCTGTTCAACCACACACACACACACACACACACACACGGATGCAGAGTGTAGCTATGGCAATGACACAGGTCACATCATTGTTATCAGGAAATGTCTCTCTCTTTCACTCATGTATGTATATAAATGTACATCCATCTCTCTCATTATTCCTGCTCTATAAAATTAACTATTTAAATGGCCCAGATTCCAACAACCTAAAATACAATCATTTATACCTCATATATACAATAAATCCTATTTTCATACATGTATGAATATAACACACACACACACATATATATATATATATATATATATATATATATATGCCAAAGATGAAAAGCCTTATGGAAAACAACAACAAAAGCATGTCCCAAAGGTTTCCTATATAATTTGAATTATATTAAGTTATTGATGCATTTTAAAATACATTTTAAAAAGAATGAGCATATTTTCATACTATTTAATTGTCAAAAAAACAAGAATTATATAATTATACAGTATGGAATAAATAGAATAGAAAATAGAATTATATAATTCTACAATATATTGAAACATTTTTATTATAGAAATATATATATATATATATATATATATATATATATTTATTTTTTTATTTTTTTTTTCTCGTATTAGACTTATTGTAATACAAGAATAAAATAAAAATATAGCTGGTTAACCAGTTTCTCAGTGCACCAAATATGATGTATTATAAATGAAGTAACATTAATAGTAATAAATAATAATAAAATAATATTTCCTAAAAGCTAAAATACATAAATGAATGTCTAATTTGTTTAAGGTTAATATAATAAGGTCATTATAAGTAGATGCTTAAAAATTCAGTAAAATTCAACAGAAGTATTTTCATTTTATTATTATTATCATTACATGATTAATATCACTGTTTGAGTGAAAAGCCTTCACGTCTTCGCATTGCGTCTCTACCTTTCCATTTTTTCCCCCCGAGTCAGATTAACAAAAATGAAACTAGCGGATTTTTCGTCACTGTTTATCCGGCTCTTGTGTACCTACATTTAAAGCGGTGCAGGTTACAGATATGGATTTATTCTCATGCCACTGCAGAGGAAAACTAAATCAATGCAAAGGCAACGCACCGGCCAACACCGGAGTCATCTAAAGTAAGACTTTACACACACAGCATTAAAACCCCGACCTGGAGCAAGCACATCAATCCAGTATCAATCCAACAGCACGGATGGACAGATTCAGTCACACTGGTTAAAGATTATATGACAGCCAGAAGCTTTCCAATAATACTAATGTCTTTGTTACGTTTAGAAATTCCTAGTCGCACTAAATCCGAGTGTGTCAGGGCTAATTGTGAGTTATGGACCTGTCAGTGTGCAATGGATGTTGGGAACGGTGAGGTCATCGCGCCATGCCGGAGTGACCGATCATTAGCACGGGGGATGGTCATGCAACGCTTTCAATCAATAAACAGAACAATGAAATCCATCATAAGCTCCGCCACCATGTGTTACTTCCTCATATGAAATAATCAATAGCTCTTGATAGTTTAAAAAAGCACGATAATCAATTACATTTAAATATTTCGAGGGGTTTGAAGACAAAACTAGTGTGTGAACCTTCCTGTCCTTTACTATTATACGGCCTAAACACAGTATTGGTGCCGATTTTATTCATTTATTTTTATGCTATACATATAATACCGGAAATGTTTATGTAACATGGAACTGACTGATCTTGCTTCCCTAAAAATTTCAAGTTGTTTTGGAGAGATGATTTTATGAGAGTCTATTTTTCAGCGTTATACTGAGCAATACTCACTTCAAACAATAATCATTTAAACTGCAAATTATTTACATTTCTTTATGAGTATTGATACTAAAATTGGTATGAGCTTCTATATGACCTGTAAAAATTGTTGCTTAAATTGTTTTTTGGTAAAAGTTTAAAAAGCAAAAAAATCTGTAGAGTCCGTAACCATGTCAAATTCATGTTGCAATATCTTAACAGTTTAGCATTTTAGAATAATGCACTTTTTCAGGTTTATGTCTTTTCATGTGAAATCTAAATTGGCCAAGTTTCATCTGAATGACAGTTAAGATCGTTGAACGATTTGAAGTTTAAAAAGTTACGGACACTTCAGACATAAAAGGGCGTGAAATTGTATTTGACAAATTATTAATTTATTTAGCTCCACCCCCAGCTAGAACATCCGAACGTCTAAAGCTTTTACTTCAAAGTTTTAACTGAGACGGTGGACTCAGGAGGAACCAACTTTAGTCTCCAGCACTGCAGCTCATTCTACACTAACAAGCAAACAATGGCTGCCATGTCACTCGTTATCCCCTTGACTGTTTAAAGGTGCAGTCTGTAATGCGTAGTGGTGTTTCTAAATCTGTACTTCTCACACTAATTCGAAGAAACTCTAGTGATGCTCCAGGTAGACAACAGAAGCTCTTTTTATTTATGAGCACTTTTCCTTTATTTTTATTTATGAAACACTGGTTTCTTAACTATTAAAAGATGCATTATGTCATATTATTACATAATGTCATTATTATTATTATATAATATGATACTATGTATAATATCATATTATATTATTATTGTTATTTGTATTAATCCCTTCCTGCAGTGCACTCGTGTCAAGCCGGCTGGAAATTGACTGGAAGCCTGTTATAAGATTACTGTAGTCTGGAATCTGTTGGGTTTCTGTGTGTGGAGTATCATGAGCAGAGTGATGGGAAATGGGAGACGTGTGCGCCCCCTGCTGGGCCAACACTTCACATCTCTTCACAATAACATTATAAGCTTTAACAATAGCGGATCTTCATCTACACAACCGCAACATTTCAACCCGCATCTCCACCCTACCTCGTCTTGTCCCCCACGACCCACGAGCACAAACTTTAAAGCGAGGATAAGCGTGAGAAGTAAAGGACAGTGAGTGATGAGATGAGATGAGATGAGAAGACATGTGGGAGGACACTGACCCTCTCCTCCTCACCACGCTGCCTCCTCTTCTGCTCCACAGCAACTCGGCAGCGCTCCTGACGCTGACGCTGCTCGTCCAGACGCCTCCCTCGCTCCTCCATCATGCGCTCGTACTGCTTACGGCAACGCTGCTCCTTCTCCAACAGCTCCTTCTCCCGAGACGCTGGACACGAGGGTGAAGGGAAATAATGAAGCAGACCATAGCGGTTATTCAGGCATGCTCACGATGCTAATCAAACGCTCTGTTAGCGCGAGTGATACCTTGGAGGTTTGGCTTGTAGTGCAAGATTATTGATAATGTTTACTTGTAATTCTAGGTCCTTAAATGTGTTTCTATTTTAGCTTTAAGCTGAACTTTTACTCCTTACTTTATAAAATTTTACTATTTTTTTGGATTTTTTCCCCGATTTTCTCCCTAATTTAGTGGTGTCCAATTCCTCCCAGTCACTAGGGGGCTCCCACATTAAGCTTCTACTACCATTCAGTCGGGAGGGACGCAGACTATCACGTGTTTCCTCCGACCCACGTGATGTCAACGACCATCTTTTCGAACTGCTCGCTCACGTACCGTTGGGGGCGGAGTAACACACTCACAAGATTGTTCATCGAAGCTAGTCTCTGCTAGTTAACTTAGGTAGCTAGGGAAGATTTGTCATTTAGTTTGCTCAACTTGCTACTGCACATAGTTCACCTCTTAAAATTAGCTTTTTAGATCAGCTACCTAGTTTTTATTTTAACACGCAAACAGATTTCTAGTTTGTTTCTGGTGGCACAGTGGTGTAGTGGTTAGTAGCATGTTTGCATGTTCTCCCCATGCTTGGTGGGTTTCCTCTGGGTACTCCGGTTTCCTCCCACAGTCCAAAGACTAGGCTAAATGGACACGTCAGCTCTTTGCATTCATTAAAAATATTCATTTTTATTCTTTAAAGGTGGCAATGGTGGCTCTGGTAGTTGAAGCTCTGGGTTGCTTCTTAATGGATCAGAGGTTTGACCCTTGGCATTGCAGTGTCGCCAATGCTGGGCATTTGAGCAAGACCCAGAACCGTACGCCCCATCCAACCCAGCCACTGGAAAAAGGAAAAGTAGTGCATGCATAAATACTCACCGCTTACACTATCACTTATCCTGTGTAGGGCCACAGGGGGCCTGGAGCCTATCCCAGGGAACACAGGTCACAAGGCAGGCCAAGCACATACACGCACACACAATCCTACACTATGGGAAATTTGGAAACACCAGCCAGCCTACTGTGCCAGAGAACCCAGAGAAAACCCAACAAGTACAGGGAGAATATGCACACACACATAGACCAGATGTGAGGTTACATCCGCCAACCCTGGAGGTACAAGGCAACAGTGCTAACCGCTAAGCCACTTTATGAAAGCTTTATTAATTTATTTAAAAAGCACAATTTTATTTTGTAGCCTTTACAGTTGCAGTACCACTCTTGTATCAAAAGGTGGCAGGAGACATGCTTTGTAGCTGTGTGTGTTTTCATATGTGTGTGGATCGCCGGAGATCCTCATTGACATAACTCCCCTACATCAGTGACCGCAGCCGTGAAGTCACGGGTCAGCGGCTCACCATGATGTCATCTTGAATGGAGGTAGCAAAATGATTGCTGATGTTGTGCTTTATACATATTTAGCTTAGAAGACTAGAGCAATACCAGAGACACATCCATTCACAATATGCAATGTAATGGACGGAAGTCATGTCGGAAATGTGTCATGATGTAATTAAGAAATAAAAGCCCTCAGACATACCTTGAGTCCGCTCTCTCTCCTCTCTCCTCTCTCGGGCTAATCGCGCTTTGTCGTTGGTTGAATCTTTAAAAAGAGAATCAGTAGATGAACAGAATGGAACACAGTCAGTCATGTACGCTAAATTTCAGCTTCATTGTCATGTCTATAATTACGCATATGACAGCAGATTGACATGAAGAAGCCAGTTTCTCATTTCCCTTAATGTAAGGCTTGTACACTTACAATTCACCATCGCATCTACAGTAGATAAACTAGGGTGGAAATACTGTATTGGGGGGGGAAAGAAGCAATTCCTCCATTTTGAAAAGAGATCACGCCTCTTTTTATGGGGACAAATCAATGGACAGGATTTTCTTCATATTCCTTTGAATTTTGTAGGCTGTAGTTTTAGGTTTTTACTCTTGTGCATCAGTGTGATGATTGATGCATTAAAATACATGAATGCAGCATTAATATGTGTTTGAGATAGACTGTGTGTCTATTGTGCATGTGCCAGGTTAATATCAGCTCTTTTTTCCTTAATATTATAACCGGATAAGATTTCTGCAATAAAATGTCAATTTCATGCATCTGTTCACTGAGAGTCCAAATAACCATAACTGTGCAAAAAATATTTTCCGGATCCCTCTCCTGTGTTCAGAAAGACCTCCCGTCACAATCCTCATACTGTAATCCAGTAGATCTGGGGCTGTTCCTCTCCAGCCTTTAGCACAGGTTTTTAGATTTAGACAAGATTTTTACACTTGTGCATCAATGTAAAGATCGATGCATTAAAATATATTAATGGTTTAAGATAGATTGTGTGTCTATTGTGCACGTGCCAGGTAAATATCATCTATAGCTCACTATATCACTATTATAACCGGATCAGATTTCTGCAATAAAATATCAAAGAGTGTATAATTTCTGTGCAAGCATCTGTGACAAACTGTGCACAAAAAAACAAAACAAAAAAAAAACATATTTTCAGCATTCCAATATTTTCCAGATCCAGATCTTGTATATAGAAAGATCTCCACACACTGTAATCCACTAGACCTGGGGCTGATCCTCTGCAGCCTTCCTTAAGAAATCATTCAGTTTTCTTTATTAAGCAATTGAGATTAAATTCACTTACTTGACTTCTCCACAATTGCAGCCATTCTCCAGTTCTTGCTGCAAAAAAACAAAACAACAAAATGAACAAATGATCACTGTAATCAACAAGCACTCGGGGATCCTTTAACTGATGATTTGCACGAGGTGATGAATGAAATATAAATCGTGTCTGTTTTCTTTTTCCTTCCTATTTTTTAATCCATCTGTTTTACAGAGCAGCCAATGAGAAATGCGCGCGCGCGCGTCCCGAAAGGTGTGCGAACGGTGAGCGAGCGCGCGCGTTCATACAAAGCGATGCGTTACGTCATGGGTCGACATATGGTATCCATGGCAACTGCGTTCTCTCGCGCTCCCTCTCTCACGAGCAACCCAAGTCATCTCAAGCTGTTTAAAGCAAAGGGATGTACTGAAAAAAAAATTCAGACTTTAAAGAAAATTGTATTTTTGTCAAATTAGAAAGAACAAAAGAAAAAAAAACAAAAAGAACTGCGACATTAGTGCCTTGGTGCAAAGGTGTTGCCCCCCCAAAGACATTATTACATCACCACAACCCCACACTAATTCAAGGCAAAAAAAAATCTACATATCTAAATATTATATCAAGTGACCACGCCCCTTCATTAACCAATCAACGCGCACGTGTTGTGCATCATACAGGCACGTGAAGGTATATGTAAAGCACACACACGTGATGGCTGCCACGTGCGTGCAGTATGTGAGAGAGACTAGTGAAGCCTGAAGGCAATGGCACACTTGCATGTTTTTTTTTTGTTTGTTTTTATAAGAACACACACCATGTGAAAATTCAAACATGTGATGCACCAAAATAGTTATGAAGTGTGTTCAAGTCAAGCCGGGACTTTTGATACTAGTGGAGGATAACAGAACACGATTATTAGAATAAAAACACTTTATATAAATGATCCCCTTCTACAGTAATGCACCTATCCCAGGTTTTCACTAGTGCTTACTATCAAGGTAGAAAGTTTTCTTAGTACACCAGAGCCGTGATCAGACTGCTTGTCTGATTCATGTCTCCCAGGAACTCCTTTACATGTAGTCAGACAGATGCGTCTCTCCTGCAAGTCAGGGACAAGTTACTTGTCGTCTTCAATGATCAGGCGTTCCACTCTATGAATGTTCACGGGAACGACCGCGGTGGGATCGAAGGCACCTCGGTCAGGATCATCATTCACAGACTTATGGCTTTCTTTAAAACCATTTAAATGTTTTATGCAGCTTAGCTTCTCATCACCACACTGTGCTCGAAGTCTTCATCATATTAACCAGAAAAGCCAACAGCAAGCAGACAGTTGATCAGAAGGACTGAGTCACATTGTAGGATTTTTAATGAATTAATTGGTAAATTCTTCAATAAAATAAGTATCACTTGAGGTCAAAAAGATCATAAGAACTTTGAACAAAAATCCCAGAACCACACGGGGGACTCAGTGAATGACCTGCAGAGAGCTGGGACCAAAGTGACAAAGGCTACCATCAGTAACACACTGCGCCACCAGGGGCACAAATCCTGCAGTGTCCAGGCCCGTCTAAGGTTTGCTAGAGAGCATTTGGATGATCCAGAAGAGGATTGGAAGAATGTCATATGGTCAGATGAAACCAAAATAGAACTTTTTGGTAAAAACTCAACTTTTCATGTTTGGAGGAGAAAGAATGCTGAGTTGCATCCAAAGAACACCATACCTACTGTGAAGCATGGGGGTGGAAACA
>JAOVVA010000027.1:2541636-2559371 GCA_028565275.1 Leiocassis micropogon | reverse complement strand
TCCTTGTTTCAGCATTGTAAAGTTAGTTCGTTCATATAATTAAAGTAGCTCGTGGAAGGGGAAACTAGCCAGCTAGCTTCCCCTGTTTCAAAAGCTAGCAGCCGCCACTGGCTTCAGCATACAGTACCAAGACATCTTGGACAAGGCTATGCTTCCAACTTTGTGACAACAGTTTGGGGAAGGCCCTTTTCTATCCCAACATGGCTGTGCTTCAGTGCACAAAGCAAGAGCTATAAAGTGTGGGGATGAACTTGACTGGTCCTAACATGGAGCCCTGACCTCAACCCCATCGAGCACCTTCGGGATGAACTGGAACCGAGATTGCGAGCCAGGACTTCGCATCCAACACCAGTGCCTAATCTCATAAACGCTCTGCAGCATGAATTCCCACACAAATACTTAAAATCTTGTTAACAGTCTTCCAAGAAGAGTATAAGCTGGTACAGCTGCAAAACGGGGACCGACTTCATACATGTCATGGAAGGTTTGGCCAAATACTTTTGTCCATATAATGTATTTTGTTAAACAATTTAAAAAAACTTTCTAAAATTAAAAACCATTTTCATATAACAACCGCATACACATTAGAAAAACTCTGAACTCCTAATATATATCATGCTATGCAGTGCAAGAAATTAGCCCCGCCCGACTCGAAAATTCTTAAACCCCGCCCCTTTTTCTTTAAAGGCAGCGTGTAGTTAGTTAGTCTGAAAGTTTGCGTTTGGTTTGTCAGGTGTCAGGAAAGCGAGATAAACTCAGCGATCTGGAATTCCCCACCTGTCAGCTTGATGTGTCCCTCCTCGTCCAGCAGGATGCTGAAATCACACAGACAAACATTCACGTCATGAATGCAAGTCATATTACGCAAATGTCAGACTGCATCATGACAGACACAATGCGTGTATAACGAGGGCTCGAGCTTGAACATTCAGCGAGTGAAACGCCTGATCCTTGAAAAGCGACGTCGCCAACTTGAGCTGAACTGTACACACGATCATCCACCACCACCACTTGCACATTATAGGAACTTATCACATTCCCCATACAGTCCTGACCTCGCTACAAGCCATTTCCACAGGTTTAGGTCATGAGAGGAGTTCCTGAGAGGCCAGTGCTTCAGACGTGAATCAGACAGGCAGTCAATCATGGTTCTGGTGAACTGAGAAAACTTTAAGTCTATGTTATCCAAGCACTAATAATACTCATTGCAAGTGCATTAGTGTAGCAGGGGATTACATCGAGAAATAAACAGAGTTTTTATAACTCTCATAACTGTGTTCTGTTATTCTGCACAATCAAAAGTCCCGCTTTGATCTGAACGGCCTTTAAACCATTTGATCAAATGCGAAAGCAGCTCACAAGGTTTTTTTGTCGTTAGTTTAACGACACTGAAAATTTCAAGCAGGAAATACGAGTCGAGATGAAAGTACCGGCATGTTAATGAGAGATCAGAGAAAACGGGTGTTGCTTCATATCTGATTCTGGTGTGCGATTTACAACACAAATCTGTTGTTATTTACTTCTCTGGTTTGAGGTCCCGGTAGATGATTCCCAGCCCGTGCAGGTGATCCAGAGCCAGAGCCAACTCGGCCAGGTAAAACTTCACGTCCTCCTCTGTGAACATGACCTGAGGAAGCAGCATGGAGAGCTCGTTATGTGTAAAGAGTAAAAAAAAAAATGCCTTAAGGAATTAAAAAAAAAAAAAAAAAAAGTTCTTTGTTTTTACCTCTTTGGACAGACGAGTGAACAAGTCTCCTCCTCTCAGGAAGTCGAGAATCAGATACAGTTTTCCCTCTGTCTGGAATGCTGGTGATGGATTGATTAAAAAAAAAAAAAAAAAAAAGAGAACGAAGAAGAGAAAATTAGACATTTAATAAGAAGTTCATGAGACCGAGTCGTGAGACGTAATGAGAGACATTAATCACGAGACTCACCGTAGTGCAGCTTTACAATGAACGGGTGATTCACCTCCACTAGGATGTCTCGCTCCATCTTAGTCCTGACACGATCACGTACTGAGGGGGACAAAACAACACACACAAACACGCACACACACAGAGCTGAGCTTCACCCAAAAATCACCTCTAAATATCTGCACTTCCTCCTGGATCTTTTGCTTTCTGGCAATCGCAGAATAACACAGATGGCACCGCATGACTAATTAATTAAAGGGGAGAAAAGAACATGCAGAGCAGAGCGAGAGAATCGGAGAACCGACGTTCCTCTCGGAGAGTGCTCGATGTAAAACATGTCAGCAGAGAATAGAGAATGATGTTTGTCTGATTTGTCTCAAGCGGTTTAATTTCTTACAGGATATAAACTCTTAAATACTACTAAAGGTATCTAATAAACATTGAAATGCTGCGCAAATTGTCTTTTTGAGTGTTTAATTGCCATCTCATCAGATTAAGTGATAATGTGATTTTTTTTCCCCAGGCAATCCTATTGCTCCACACTCCAGTCCATTAGGTGGCAGTATTGCACCAATCGCACAAAAACTCAGAAGAAGAAAAATCGATACTATTGCAGAATGCAAGCATTTGGTGTGAGATGGAAGAGGTTTTCGTTTTGTATAAAAGCTGTGAGGATTTAACGTTATACCTGAGTTTACCAGAGAATTTGAAAAGTGCGAATTGACTCTGAATCAAAAACCCAATGATTCAATAAATCAATTCGGCTGAAAAAAAATACATAATTGATTAAAACGTACAGATTTAGCAAAGAAGTGAGTGTTTTAAGTTTTTAAGGTAGAGGTTTTTGGGAGGAATAAGAAATCTATTCGTTGTTTCATGTGGCAGTTCCTACATCGTCTCACTGACTCCAACATCTTTGTGTTATTATTATATTTCATTTATAAGTTTGCATTTGAGGTGGTAAAATGTTGCAGTTCCTCTATGATCCTGCTCTAAACTATTCACTGGAGCGAGTTATTTGCTAATTTGTTTAGAATTAGCGTTACGAATCGACACCTGGGTATCGTGATGATATCGTATCCGCTGGTCCCTGGAGATTCCCGTCCTTATTGACCAGAACGTCAGTGAGTTCGCAACCTTCCAAGACCTGAACATCATAAACACGATTCACGGGCCTTAACCCTCCGTGACAGATCATAACGATGGAGAAATGTTCAGTTTATTATTAATAGTAGTAGCAGCAAGGTTTTTATTCCCACTCTTTCATGTTCTTAAAAGTCTTTCTGATCAATCCTGCAGATATTTTTGCTCGAACTCAACAAGGTTTCCTAATAACCCTTTTTATTTATAAAAATGAGTCATTTAAACCACGGCTCAACCACGGAGTCATTACTACAGTATTAACGGCTCCTCACTGAGCGAGTGTAAGCCTCCTCTCGTAGCTGTATGATGATATAAGACTGATGTCCTTAAACCGTATCTAAGGAACGGGACAAACCCTGGAAGACGTCACACACAGGTTTTCTAAACAGCGGATCTGAAGCTCAAATCAGGGAGCACTGATCGTCACCATCTTGGCAGGAGCTGACGCCACCTAAATCCTGGGTAATCCATAAATGGGCGTATGGGCGGAGCGAACAGCATCTGGTAGCTGGTTGCAACATGCCTACTTACCTCAGGTACCACTACTAAGTTACTTTCTATTTGATCGCCCTCCTACTCCTTATCCGTACCCTAAATTTCTTGTGGCGAGTTAAACTACAGTGATAGCGGTTTGACGCCTGCCATGCAGCGGTCACTCAAATCTGTGGTAAAGTGCTCGCCCTATCATCCGGAGATCGCTAGTTCGATTCCTACTAGTTCGGTGATGCTGTAGCCTTTCGCAGCCGGGGGCCTGGAGAGAGCTGATTGGCCGAGCTCTCTCAGAGGGGAGGGATGGGAGACACTTAGCGCTCTCACATCAATCACGGCTATAGAGCCAATGACGTGCGTCTGTGAGTTCACGCAAGCAATCCGAAATGATGCGGTCAGCTGGAGTCGGAGGTATGTGATAGTCTTCGGCCCACACTGACTGAGAGTAGTAGCCTTAAATGTGGGAGCCCACTAGTGATGGGGGAATTGGATACGACTAAATTAGGGAGAAAATCAAGGGGAGAAAAAAAAAAAAGTAAATAAGTACAAAAAATTAAAATAAAATCACCCATTATACAGTTACTAATTTTTTGGTTTTCGACATTTTTGGATCCTGGTGGTCATTTGAGGAACTGCATGTTTTGGCTTCATTTTTCAGAACCAGGGGTTTTTATAACGTTTAAAATTGTATTTTTAAACCAAAGACAAGCCGGTTTTCCGCAAATCATACATCGTGTAGCTTGAAATAATCCACTTCTGCATCACTGCTGTTAGTGTTAACGAAACTACAACGGACGCAGGGACTAAACACACCAGCTCGAACGCGCTGAAAATGACCGCAATCTTCTCTAAAAGCTTATAAACCCCCGTTTTCCTCTTAGTGCTGTAACACTCAGTGTATGAACGTGGACATCGATTTTCCTTCAGACACCAGGTGGAGCTTCCTGCTGAACTGCCGCGACCGAGTTCTCCCACTTGAGCAGCGACAATAGCGGAGCACTTAGCACGACACGAAAATTAATCTGAAAGGACCTCTTCAAAGTGAAAGAGATTTTTTATTTATTTTTTTATACAGTGATTACATGTTGAACTGACCTTCTTTATTCAGCATCATGACTCACACACACACACACTCAAAACATCCTGTCAAAGACAAAAAACAAACCCCACACACACAAACACTATTTACGTCGTCGACCACAGGGCAGGAGCCGAAACCATGGGAACTAGAGGTTGGTTTTACACAAACACTCGAGGCTGCTTCCTCTTTTCCACTCACATTCACTCACCCACACTCACACACACACAGGCCATTCTTCTGCGCTGTGTAAAAGTGTCCTACCTTTCAGCGTCGCTTTTTTAAGCACCTTCATGGCGTAGAGCTGTCCTGCATCCGGCCCGGTGATCTTCTTTACCAGGAACACCTGTGCAGGTGATACAGAGACACGTGAGACGCAGGGTCAGGGCTCGATGAAACAAAAGAGCTTGTGAAACGGTATCCATGACGACCAGAGTTTAAAAGACTTCCAGGACTAATTGTCTTCAGGAAGATGAGAATGATTCTTCTCCGCTCCGGCATGATGTCCGGCTTCCTTCCTTTTCTCCTCATGGCACTGATAATTGCCTGTGTGTGAGTGCACGTGGAAGAACGATACAAATACACACACACACACACACACACACACACATACATACACACACATGCAATGTTCCACCGACCTTCCCGAAGGAGCCCTGACCCAGGACCTTGCGCAGCTCGAACTGCTGGGGGTCGGCCTTCTCCGAGCCCTCTTTAACATGATGCGTGATGCTGATCTCCTTCACCGGCACATCGTCCTGACACACACACACACACACACACACAGTAATTAAGTTAGACAATTAAAATGACTCACTGTTATTTACAAACAAACATCCAAACAAACTTGATTATTTTTTTTTCCACTTTCTGATGTCATCAGCGTGCGCCTCAGACTCCGCCCACTCCTGAGCCGTGTATAAAATCTCCACCAGGTTAATAACAGGACCTCTGTTATTCAGCTAACACACAAGAGTCAACTCTCTTGGTCTCAAAAACAGCTCGTAAATCGCACAACCGTCCCTTTAAACCATGTGATGTCATCAGCATGTGTCTCAGACTCCTCCCTCTCTTGATCAGCTTATGAATTCTCTCCAGACCCCTGATAAAAATTAAGTACTTTTTTTTTTTAAATCAGTGTCAGTTAATCAACTTTACCCATGTGATGTCATTAGTGTGTTTGCTGACTCCGCCCACTCCAAAGCTGGTTAAAATCAGTTTTTTTTTTTTATTTGTCACTTAAGTACACTTGATTCAGAGTCAACTCTTTTAGATCCCAAAAGCCAAATTTTTTAATTCGCTTCTTCTACCTATATGATGGCATTAATGTGTTAGACTGACTCCGCCCACTCCAAAGCTGCTGAATAATCGCTTTCAGACTAGTAAAGTTAATTCAGATTCTTTTAAAACAGAGTCGAATCATTTGATTCAGTTCACCAACCACAGAGACGACTCTTTTTCGCCTCCCCCGAAAGGTCCTTTTATTTGGTAAATTTACTAAACTGAAAAACCATTCCTTCCACTTATATGATGTGTGTGCTACTGACTCCGCCCACTCCAAAGCTGCTTAAAAATCTCTTTCACGACAGTGATTAGAATTCCTGTTTTTTTTTTTTTCCTCGTAAAATATTAAGTTGCATCATTTGATTCAGTTCACCTTCAATAAGAGCGGACTCACAAATCATTTCTTTTAACCATGTGATGTCACCAGTGTGCACCTGTGACTCCGCCCCTTTGGTAGACGACTTAGAAATCCTTTCTGAACAGTTAATGACACTTTTTTCTTTTAATGGATCGGATTATTTGATTCAATTCACTTGTACGAATCAACTCCGCCTCCCGATGAACTCCATTTGTGTTAGTTGTGTTTATTTTTATTTTACGTGTTAAACTTTTAACTGTTTTGCAAAATCTTGCTCAAACCTGTAAATAACAGGGTAAAAAAAAAAGTGAATTAACATACAGCATCCATTTATCCAGCTGTGTGTGTGTGTGTGTTTCATTATGAAGATTTTCTTCTCTTTATCCTCATAACTGTCGCCTCCCACGATGCAGCGAAGTGAAGATTCAAACACATGACTTAACATTCATGGACGCGTAACGGTTATGCAACAAATCACACAAAAAAATAAAACCGCTCAGATATTCGAGCCAGCAACGTACACTTCTATAAAATTACACAAACAATCCTCCATCTGTATTCGCAGATAGCTAACGTTAGCTAACAATTTAAAAAATCATTTCTCGAGTTGAAGCCTTAAATACTTGGCATTCACGGGCCTAAAAATAGATTTTCGTATTCCGGTATTAATAACAACAACGTTGTCTCCAGGAATCCTGAAACACTGCGCGCTACGATAACGTGCGTAAGTTTTGTACAGTTATGAAACGAGGACTCCGAGTAGTCGCTACACTCCTGATGACAATGTTGCTTCTTGAGTAACTGGAAAAAAAGATCCAAACAATATTTCGCGTAAAAAACTTTTCATACAATAAACACAAAAAGTAACCGATATTTAATTTCTAGTGCAAAAAGCACCAATTTATTTAAACTAAAAGAATTTGTAAAAAATTAAATAAAAAATAGTCAACAGCTATATGTAATATAAAAATGTTTTCTGAAAAACTATACTCGTTCTTGAAACAAGATTTTTAAATTTTTTTATATCGAATCAAAATCTGTACAAATGCACCCCATTTTTCCAAATCACATGACTGACCTTTCATCTCAGCACTACGACTGATCAATATTTCAGCGCTAGCCGGTTACAAAGTCAGATAAATCCCCGGATAAATCCCTGATCTAATACACGTTGCGAAGCCGGAGCCGCACAGCAGCTGAGCTTCTCTCAGAACATGACACATCCGGCCGAGTTGTGCTAAAATAAATCTGGAGGCTGCGCGCTCTCGGGCTCGCTGACACAGCCTAGCCCCGGCGCACGCTCAGACTCAGAAATCAAAAACGCGCGGAGCGATGCGAGGAGCCGAACAAACCTCAACCCCTGAGTCTCACCCACGTCCCGCGCGCATCACGCCTCTGCCTCGCTCCATCGCACGGACTCCTGGAGCCGATTCGCCACCCCGGACCATGTAGGAGAGGTCAAGGGGTCGCCTGTAGGGCCTAGTGGTTTGGTATGAGGGAAAAAACCCCCCAGAAATAAAAACAGAAACTAAATAAATAAATGGACTTTGCACATAGCCCACGTGATGGACGGCTTCCTACATGGTTGCCATGACACTGTTCCCAGTCCTCCGCTAGTGGGTGTGAAGCAGAGTGACTAAAAACCTGGCGCTCAGGCTCTCGTGTACTCTCCCTCTCTCTTTCCACTTTCCGCACTCCTCTCCCAAAAGTGCGCGATGATGTCATCGATGCCTAAGCCAGCAATGTTCTGGATTATTCTTTATCTGGACATCAACAGGACGAACACGAGTGCGGAGGTTTCACCGAAAGAATAATAATAACAATAATAAAAAAAAATACCAGCATGTGGGCACCAGCTGAGAGACAGTAAAAATAGGAGCACGGAGCATCAACCTACGTTCGATACAAACCCGGATTCTTCCTCTCTCAGTACCTGGGAGCCCCATTGAGTGTCCGGTGGAGTGGAGGCCAGCGTTCGCTCCATGGTGCTGCCGGAGCCGGAGCCGCCGCTTCGCCTGGATCCCTTCAGCCGTGATGGCATGGTGCCACGCAGAAAAGGGTTTTATCGGGTCCAGATGGACCCACCACGTTGCCGGAGATCATACCGGAGATCTCGGATTGTGAGAAGCTCCTGCAGGGATTCAGAGAAGATGATTTCTCTCTCTCTCTTCACTTTTGACAAAATAAGTCGAACTAGGTGTCCGGAGACCCAGAAAAAAAAAAAAAACAGGAAGGTGTGCAGCAGCAGGAGCAGCTTCTGATTCCACTTCGCAACTTCAACTTCACAGAGCACAAATATCGGAGCAATCAAGGGAGGAGTGAGAACGTGAGCGAATGAGGGAGGGAAGGGAGGAGAGAGAGAGAGGGAGAGAAAGAGAGAGAGAGACAGAGATACGCCATAGACGATAAGCAACCCGCCTCCGGTATCGCCATCTCCATCTCCATCTCCACCGCCCTCGCCAGAACCCTCGCCGCCGCCCTCGCCACCTACGAGAGCGTAATTCACGCCTCATCTTGATCGCGCCAGGAATGGAATCTAACGCCTCGCTGTGGAGGGGAACGTTTTGACACTTGCTGATAGATGAGCTCAAGTTAAGTACAGACTTTTTAATTTTTTAATGATATTTTGGCTTTGTTAACATTGATAATAACGTTAATAGACCTCGTCATTTTGAAACCCGTTTTTTAGCGGCGCGCTCCGCTTTCAGGCTCGCGTCCAAACAAACCTCGAGCGCGCAGGAAACGGTGTTTAAGTCATCAGGTCGCAATTAAACCTCCTGTCTGTTTGAGGGGGCGTCGCGCACAGAAATGTGATTTTCCGTCCGAGTGTGCGCGCGCGCGTTCGTCTTTGTGGTGATATTTCGGTGGCGTGTGACTCAGCCCGCAGATGGTGACGATGCAGGAAGTTCACGTCCCACCTCTTAATCACAGGATTTAAAGACACCTGTGCGCACACTTGGCAATGGAGCTCTCGCTGCTCGCCGTGTGGTCTGACTCGACAGGATCGCTCCTGCTTTAAAGGATCTCAGGGTTTTTATTTACGGTTTTATACACGTGTGCTGCTTCTTCGATTTTATAGCCACACCCCTTTAACATGACTATCGTTTAGGAACGGTCGTTTATGATTTATGGGAAGTTACACGCTGTTAATATGATGACGAAGAAGGCTGAATCTAGAAGACGTCAGGATTGTTTCTTTGTCACCGTCTGAGAAAGGTTTAGAAAAGAATTTCCAACCTCCTACAGGAAAAAAAATGACACCAAATTCCTACTCGGAAACCGCGGACAATCAAAGCGACGTCAAATCAACATGGCTGCTCACGAGATTAGCGGTAAACAAAGTAGCACTTGGGATGATTTTTATTTTCTAACACATTACAAGAAATTATTTCAGAGTTTCCGACTTTCACTTCCAAGGAAGCTTAACACACCATTAGCGTTGATTTTAATATTCCGCTAATAATGGCGCAGTGGTAAATTATATCCCGATCTAATGGTTTGCGCGTGAAAACACACATCTCATGGAATCTCTAATCGGAAAGATTTCAATTGGATCGAAGAAATTTCGTCCTCGACAGTGCGGTTCTCCGTCGCCAACATGAAGACATTAATTTGTTTAACACGAGTGCAGAATCGATGCGCTGTCTCATAATGCGGTGCGGTGAACGGGCGTGG
Source organism: Leiocassis micropogon (assembly GCA_028565275.1). Taxonomy (NCBI): domain Eukaryota; kingdom Metazoa; phylum Chordata; class Actinopteri; order Siluriformes; family Bagridae; genus Leiocassis; species Leiocassis micropogon. The sequence goes on along the minus strand of JAOVVA010000027.1, from coordinate 2,549,431 downwards.
CCTGCCTGCTAACAATCAACTCGACCATATCGCTGTAAAAATGGTTAACTCCGTCTTTTTGGTCATAAATATAAGCCGACAGCAAACACGGTTTGTGATCAAAGTCCTCCTGTTTGGAAATTCTGAGCTCTCACTGCTTTCGAGTGTGTGTTTCTGTGTGTGTGCGCGCTGCAGAGAGCATCTCCGTGCCGCAAACAAGCACTCCTAATCTGCCTTCTCATCTAAAGCTGTCTGATGTCCTCAATTAGAGCGAGCCGGCTCCTCGAGAGCTCCTGCAGTACGAGAGCGAGAAGATCAGCGTGAGCCGCGCCCGAGATCCACGCCGCATGTATGACACGTTCTGTACAGAACCCGTGCAGACGTTCCAGCGTGTGTACTGTGGATTAGAGAAATGCCTCTCCACGACACACCAACACAATGCACACACTCAACATTTACAAATTAATTAGTTTTTTATACACGTACAACGTTCTTATGTTGGTATTTACAGGAACACTGACCAAATTCTACACACGTCTCGTTTGGTTCTGATGTATATTCACCTCGTATTTCACTTGATATACTTTATCCTGCATAAAGAGCCGAATGATCGCAAGCGTTACAGAGTAATTCTGTACTTTTACAGCAATAACAATTCTGTTCTTTTCAACACAGTTTCCATTTCATTTCACTCCATGCGGTTCCACTCCGCTCCATTGCCTGCTTTATTCCACTCCTTCATCTACTCCACTCCATTCTATTCTGCTGGTCTACTCGGCGCCATTCTGCTCAAGTTCTTTAATCTGATCCGCTCCGTTTTTCGTTGAGTTATGCTTCATTCTTCGATCCGCCCCACCATGTTCTTCCCTCCATTCTTTGAGCCTTCTTCGCTCCGTTTTTTTTGTTCTGTTTCACTTATCATTTTGTTCTTTGTTCCTTAATCCTTGATCCGTTCTGATCTTCGGTCCTTGATCCGTTCCTTGGTCCACTCCGCTCCAATCCTTGGTCCCTTCCGCTCCGCTCCTTGATCCGTTCATTGATCTGTTCCGATCTTCGTTCTTTGATCTGTTCCGATCTTCACTCCGTTTTACTCTCTTCTCCTCCATTTTTCATTCCACTTCGCCATTCATTCAAGTTCCACACTTCGTTCGCCTTCGCACCGTTTATCGTCCCGCTTCTTCTTGGTTCTTCTCCCCTTGATCCGTTCCTTGATCCTTTCCATTTCTCTCCATTCTGTTCTGCTCCATTCTTCATTCCGTTCCACTCCGTCATTCAATCAGTTCCACTCTTCTTTCGCACCATTTTTCGTCCTGTTCCTTCTCTGTTCTTCATCTGGTTCGGTTCTCTGTTCTATTCTGTTCCTTTCTCCGTTCTGCTGCAGTCTCTCCCACTTCGCTTCATCCGGTGTTCTCTTCTTCTCTACCCTCTGTTATTCCTTTCCAATCCATTTCACTCCATTCCTTTTTTTCTATTTTATTTCATTTAAAGATACACTGATTACACGTTTCTTTGATGATACTAATATCAGATTAAATAAAACAGTCTGATGTGCTGATACTGTGTGGCCGATTCTGATAATTTTATAATTATATCGGTCGTATCTGAAACTGATCTCCGGGTCATAGCTGATGAAGTTTGATATCTGTCACAGGCCGGTCGATCAGCGCATCTTTAATCCCTCCTACTGCAGTTTGTTTTATTCCTTTCCCTTTTTTCAAAAACTGAAAAAAAAAAAAAAACACTAAGTAAAATAAAGAGTATTTCCTAGCAACCATTTCTTTTGTTTTTTATACCGAGGGGATCACCAACAGCTTCACAACAAAAGGGAAGAAAAGACTGGGTTTGCACTGCCACCGCGACCCGTCAGAGTTCCATATATTTGTACCTCACAGCTCCATTAGATCATGACAGATCTGCGCAGATTTACTAAAGTGACCGTTAAACATTGGTCATGCACCAAGAACATTACAAGCGATCACTCAAATAAAAGTAGGCTGGGGATATAATCTAATCCTGAGAGGAAGTGAGAAATGAATCATGTGCTCCTTTCCATGGCGGCTGTGGACACGGGCGTGAATAACGAGCTCGGTCAGTCCTCGTCCAGGCCCGAGCAGGGTACACGCTGTCCGCTGAAAGGGTGCCAAAACTTTACCGTCGTCATCATCATCATCATCATCGCCTGATCGAGTGCAGTATTCGACCTGTACGTGTGTTCTATTGTTAAGGGGAAGACTGTGTCTAGACTGGCTTCCGATCCTTTTTTCTTTCCCCCTCAGAGGTGAGGAAAGAAAGTGTGTGAAACTGACTCACTCCTGGGGTGTGTGGTGTGTGTGTGTGTGTGTGTGTGTGTGTGTTAGGGGGGGTGAACAGGGTAATTGGTTAGACTTGTCATGTCGCTTCCTGTTTTAGGAACACAGCGGGGATAGACGAGATGTTATGGTGAGAGTGAGGTGTTTGAACGCAAGGTGAAAACAGACCGCTTTCTATATAAACAAGCAGATTTAAAGCTATTTAAAGTATTGAAGTAATAAATAATAATTAAAGAATTCAGCTACTGGTCTAAATTAAAGCCAAAATTCCTCTCAGATCTAAAGAAAACCTGCTGAGGGACAGAGTAATTATAGCTGCTATAACGTAAGTGATCTTGATTCAGGAACTTTACGTAACTATTAATGTAACACACAACATTTTTTTTTTTTCACACTTTCCAGACATTTCATGCTTTTTCCACGTCGTTACGTTCATTATTCATACAAAAACTATCGGATATGTAGAATCACACCCTGCGACACTATATAAGTTCAGCGAGGCTGATCATCAGAGCGACATCATAGCAAAACTACTCTTCTTTCCCCTGAACACACATTCAGCTGTAGTCCTTCACCTTGGACAAAAAAAGAAATCCCACCATGTGGCGTTCTTTAGTTTTACCGTATAGCCACATTACTAAAACTTTTAAACCTCTAAATCTCTTTTGTGTATGGTCTTTTTTTTAATCCAGGAAAGAACAAATAGAAAAAGAAATAACTAACTCGCATCTGTGATTATAATAAATGAAACTAATAAAGTTTCTGTGAAGGTTCGGTTAAGGAGAGGTTGCAGTTGGAGGAAAAATGTGACGACGACGACTCGGAAGGTTACGATGACGCGAGATGAAGGATTGCAATCCCTACGTGTCGGCTACAGAAGATCGGCAGGCGATTCAAAGGAGTAATAGAGAAATAAAACCTTTCTGGACATTCTTTTAAAGAAAAATAATCTTCCTCCTGGTGGTAACTGTTACTCCACTTCATCACACCGCGCCGTCACCGATGATCCTCGTACAGGAGAACACGAGAGCGCCAAGTGCTTTAAGATCTGTTTATCTATTATTATTTATTGACATGTTTACTGTGAAAGTAATAATAAGAAAACGCATTCCTTCGGACAACCGGTAACTTAAGAGACGAGTAAATTAGAAATCAAGGAAATCACGACTTGGTTCTTGTGGGAATTTTAAATACAGTAAGTTTTAATTCTTCAACTTTGTAAAACAAACAAAAAAAAAAAAACATTTAACATACACCGAGTCGTTCAGTGTAACTCGTTCCATTTTGTGAATGAAGAATCCTAACGTGCTTCCCAATAACACTTCTTTTTGTTACGACAATAAATCCTGGGAGCTACAGTACTCACGGTTCGGCTGAAGAGTCTCGGCGGCCGCGTGTGGACGAGACGACGGAGAGCCTTGAGTCTGAACCGCACGGCACACACCAGCGCCGTCCTGAGCCCCAGAGCCCAGGCCTTACCGCCATCCATAACTGCACAGAGTCCCGCTTCTGCTCACGAGTACGTGTGTGTGTGTGTGTGTGTGTGTGTGTGTGAATGCAAAAGATTGTCAGCGTGTCAAAATTCCTGGCATGTCTGACTAAACGGGGAAGCCCAGAGGAAGGGTGAGCTCCGTCCACAGTGCGAGATTTCCCTTCCAAAGTCCCCTTTCAGAAAAAGCTGGAGATCCCCATGTTTGCCATCAGCTGACACTGACACACACACATACACACACACACACATTTCAGGATGGAGCTCTACAGCCGAGATTAAAAGCACCTGTCGTGCGGAGCCAAGCACCGCTCGGATGTAAGTACGCCCTCCACTCCCCCACTGGGTGCCAAACCAAAGACATGCGTGTGATGCACGGATCAAAACAACAGCGTTCTGAAACCCGAGCACTTCCTCTGCCTCCGCGGCAATTCATTAGCCTCACAAAGCCGCACGAGAATAACAGGAGGCAGCACTAGCGGTATCGGCTTTACCTAAAGGGAACACGAAGCCGCTTTCCAGTTCCGCGGCCTTCGCCACCGCATGCTTGGAATTCTGGGAGACGGATTTAGGAAGCGGCTTCGCACAGCGCGACGAGGTCAGCCAGTGGCCTTGGCGAGCTCTGGCGTGTTCCGCTCGCGTGTCACCAGTTTATTACGGTTATTAAACAATCGACAGCGACAACGCGACCTTCCTGAGCTCTTCGTTCTGATTAATTAGAAAGTGTCCGTTTTATTTTCTGTAATGAAATGCGTTCTCCAAATGTAGATTTATCCTTTGATCACTGATGACGTCGTTGTTTCTATAGCGACGACTAAACACAAGCGCCGCCTCATACCATCCAAGACTAATAATAAACTCCTTAAAACGTGTTGGAATTTAACCAACACAAAGAGATCGCTGGTTATGGAAGGAGTCTCCAGTCTCAGTGCTCTCGCCGGCAGAAAGTCTTTGTTTTTTAAATGCTTTTTAATGCATGACAAGTTGTATTGTTTTTTTTTTGTCTTGGCTTCAAGAGAAAGCGCTATGAGAGGCCAGTGCGGACCTGGATTGTGTGTGTGTGTGTGTGTGTGTGTGTGAAGATGAGTTATGCAACACACCGGAACAGCTGTGAGGCGTCCCGGACTCCAGTTACGCTTCTGTGTAAAGGTCAGTCTGTACAAAGGAGTTTGAGGGTTTTTCACTCGACGGCGAGGAAATGCCTCGAGCTGACGCAGGGGAGCGGATCAGACATTCCGACCTCGGGACACACGAGGGACAGACGTCTGCACTGAAGAGACTGTAAGGGGGGTTAACTAATGTGTTAATGATGCTTAAGTTTAAGTTCAAGTTTTATTACCTTGCGTATTTTGAAAGATTTATTCTAAGTCACAAAATACTTAATTATTATTATAAGGACTACAGGATCATATGTAAAAATTTGCACTTAAAAGCTCTAAAAGGACAATATAAATAAACAAAGAATAAATATTAATCCATATTAATAATTAATCCGTATCCATGCTGCATATTTCTACTTGCTTGTTTTACTTGTTTTTATTCATTTTTTGTTCTTTCTTTCTTTTTTTAAATAAGTTTGTAGCGTACTGTATCATTATGTATATAATTAAATATAATTACAACATATCAAATATAGCTGAGCACAAAAAGTTTGCACACCCTCAGGTTTCTGGGTGGAGGGGACGAAAAAAAAACACAAAAAAGGAAGAAAGAAACGTAGGAGGAATTCTCTCTCTCTTAAAAAAAAAAAGGAAATATGAATCATTTAGCTCGACTTAATAAAGCTGGAAGCTCTGTGAAGCTCATCTTAAGGTCTCTCTATACTTGGCGAGATAATAAATTAAGAACAAAAAAATGAAGTAAGAATCAGAATAACTCATTAAAATGTAGGAGAAACAAAAGACCCGGTATAAATTGTTTAAAGAAATGAGCATGGCTTAGAGAGAGAGAGACTAAGAGAGAGAGAGAGACTAAGAGAGACAGAGAGAGACAGAGAGAGAGAGACTGAGAGAGACAGAGAGAGAGAGAGAGACTGAGAGAGAGAGACAGAGAGACAGAGACAGCCAAAAAAAAGTAAACACACTTCAAGAAAAGAAAAACGTGCATAAATATTTTAATATTTAACATAATATACATCATCGTACTGAGAAAACTTTCTACCTTGATGGTGTCCAAGCACTAGTGATACACTGGAATAAGTGCATTAGTGTAGCAGGAGATTATAGAGAGAAATAAAGCGAGTTTTTATAACTCCCACTGAGTTTTTTTTTTTTTTTTTTAAGTCCTGCTTTGACTTGAACACCCCCCGGTACTATTGTTTTAAACCCGTGTTGACCTGTATTTCCTTCCCTTAAGTTTGTCATTCGTGCTAAAATTAGTATTGAGGTGTGTTTGTAGTTTAATCACAGGATGTTCATAAAATAAATAAATAAATAAATGAGCATGTTCGGTGTCGCAGCATCTGTTCTTGTTTCCTCTCCTCGTGTCCTAAAGAGGGCGGAGCTAATGCAGAAAGATGTAAAGCAAGGTAAGCACAGGAGGAAGTAAAGCCCTCGTGCAAAGCCCTAGATTTCAGTAGCGAGGAAAAAAAAGAGCGATGAAGGCGTAATCTATATCTACATTTCCGAGCCCAGGACAGGAAGATCGATTAAACTAATCAATTATAAGTGAGCTTTACGAGTCACATGGTACAATCTGCGCCTCCAGCGCGAGCTCGATCATGGAAAGAGTCTGAATCATAATTTTGGACCTAAAAATAACCACAAAAGTATGTTAAGGTATTGAGAAGATCACAGGCTGGATTTTTTTTTTTTTTGGAGGGGGGGGGGTGGGGGGGGGGGTCCCCATTTTCAGATTATTGGTGGAAAAAAACAAACAAAACAAAAACCCTGAACTGGGCTTTTTCTCCCCCCATGTTTATATCTCACAGGCAATCAGCTCACTCACACCCGAGACCTTGTGAGTGTAACTGTGTGTATGAGGAGGACAGAGACGGAGGAGTCAGATGTGTGACTCATGAGGAGAAAGTACAGGGTGAATCAGAAGGTCATTCAGATTCCACATAAATAAAAGATGGAGGGAAATGACGTCGATGTGTGACGTCGCACCGACTCCTCTCGCCCGGGGCTTCGCTGTCACAGTCCTGTTTGTATTGGCATGCAGGTGTGTTTGTGATGGAGTCGCTCTGGAGGACTGCGTGCGGTGGTACGTTTATATATTTGACATTCGAGGCGTCCCTGTGTAACACAGCACGATGATAAAGTGATTGATGACTGCAGAGTGTGTGTGTGTGTGTGTGTGTGTGTGTGTGAGTGTGCTCCTGAGAAGTGTGTGTCTCCTCCTGAGGAGTGTGTGTCTGCTAAGAATTGTATTCGCTCGGTAGAGTGGAAACCTTCATGGACTGATGGACAATAAAACCACACCTCCTTTAATTAGACCAGCAGGTACAGAGGCCACACCTCCTTTATTTAAACGAGCATGTACAAAGGCCACACCTACTTTGCGTAGATTGACAGGTACAGACCCTATGCATCCTTCACGGTAAGTCACATGGACTACGGTCACGCCTCCTTCAGTTGGGCTGTAAAAAGTAAAAGCCACACCTCCTTCACCCTCACAAGCACAAAGGCCACACCCCCTTCATTTTATAAGCACAAAAACCATACCTCCTTCATTTTATATGCACAAAGGCCACACCTTCTTTATTTTAGAAGCACAAAGGTCACACCTTCACAGTCACATGCACAAAAGCCACACCTCCTTTATTCTATAAACACAAACGCCACGCCTCCTTCACAGTCATATGCACAAAAGCCACACCTCTTTAAGCACAAAAGCTACACCTCCTTTATTTTCTAAGCACAAAGCCACACCCCCTTCTTTTTTTATAAGCACAAAAGGCCATGCCTCTTTCACTTTCAAACACAAAAGCCACACCTCCTTTATTTTAAAAGCAAAAAGGCCACACCTCCATTTTTTATGAACAAGAGCCACACCCCCTTTACTTTATAAACAAAGG
>JAOVVA010000027.1:2520813-2531402 GCA_028565275.1 Leiocassis micropogon | reverse complement strand
TTAATGTGGGAGCGCAGGTACCTCTCATCCCTCCCCCCTGAGAGAGCTCGGCCAATCAGCTCTCTCTGTGCCTCCGGAAAACAGCATCACCCGGGGTTCGAATAACGTCCTTTTTACTTAACAATCATTTTGAATTCATTTATGGTGCAGGTTAAACTTCAGGCAGATACCGAAGGACTGGAAAAGTTTCATTAAATTCTGTTGCTTGATGCTGTGACAAAGTCGGTCTAGAAGAAATACACACAAACATACAGAATTTTTTCTGAAACAAAGATATCATTGAAATAGCGAGTTGTGACCTTAGTTTTATTTATATAGATAAATAAGGAGACGAACGGACCTCGGTTCTACTTCTGGTTAAATCATGAAAGTAGCTCACTCTGTCGTATAAGACTCACTTTGTCGGACTTGTGAATAAATCGGACTTATGAACGTGCTCCCGGAACGGAACTCGTTTGTAAGTAGGGGACAACTTGTAGTTTAATACTTTTATTATTTTAGCGCTTCATAATAATCCATTGTCGCAAACGTGGCTCCAAACGTCTGCGGTTTGTTCAGGATTTTGTCCGATCAAACAATTCTCGGTTACGTGAAAGTTACTGCTGTCCTCAATTTAAACATTAAAGGCACGTTGTGGTCTGTCTTTCGACTGTTCCAGTGGAGGCACTAAGGTAACTTGGCACGGGTTTTTGCCCCGGATGCCCTCCCTGACACAATCCTCCGGGTTTGGGACGGACACTGCGTCAAGGGGGTGGGGTTTGGGTGCCGGGTGGGAATCGAACACGGGCCTTCCGCATAGCAGACGAGAAACCCAGCACTGATCCAGCCAACGGCCTCCTAACGTTAACGGCGCGTGAATACACTTACGCTCAGGTCTGTAGAGAGACTCTGACATCTGAGAATCTCTCACTTCGTCAGGCTTTCAGGCTTCGAGTGTAAATGTTGTAGTAGAAAGAGAGAGAGAGAGAGACTGGTTTAAAAGAACACCAGAGTATCGCTTTAATCTCATCACGATATGGAGGTCACGCAGAGAGAGAGAGGGAGAGAGAGAGAGAGAGAATATTACTAAAAATACCAACAGGAAATGATCAGAGTGAGTCTTACTTGACACGGCAGGTTGTCCTCGTCTCCCAAAGAATCCTCCAAGACCTGCTGGGTTTCCTGCAGCCACAAAAATAAATAAAAATAAATAAATAAATAAATAAATAAAGACATCACTATACGGAGTGTAAGCACCGCACGTACTGTACAGCAAAGGAGATTAAAGGGAGGCTCATCGATTTTAGCGAATGCTAGTTTATTAAAGTTAATTAAATTATCTAACTCCAAAGATTTCTCTCCAAAGCCACGCCCACTCCACACACATCCTAGACTTATGTTTGAAGTAATAAATAAAAATAACTAATAATAAAGGGCTCGTGTTTTTTTTTTAAACACTTTTAAACCTTCGGCACTTCATCGTCACATGTGTTGGTTGATATCATTATTAAATTTTTTATCAGCATAAGGTAAACGTCACGGGGTTTGTTAGGTAGTTCATAATTAAATTGGTAGTTACAGTGTGGAATTTATTGTTGTCAAAGGTTTTATTGCTCTCTGGTATAATCGATCTGTTCTCAGAGTCTCGGTGTATCTGCTACAATCAACACATCAGGTTTAGTGAACCAACACGGTAACGCAGATCCCAATTAGAACCGCACGCGTCTGTCTCTGTTCACGCAGCAGTGTGTATTTTTGGGTTTAGTGTGTGTGTGTATATTGAGCGAGAACAGGAGAGAGAGAGAGAGAGAGAGAGAATATACAATACAATATACAATACAAGTTGAATGCAAACGAGTGAAAGTTTGGACGTGTGAGCTGAGAGTTTGGGTGTGGTCTGGGCGCACGTTTTTGCCCGCACGCGAGAGGGTTTTTAATTAAATTGTCTAACGGATTCTCTCTATTCGGATTTCTCTCCAAAGCCACGCCCACACAACACACATCTTAGGGTTATGTTTACGGTAATAAATAAAAGTAACTAATAAATAGCACCTGAGTATTTTAAACACTGAGGAAACTTCTGCACTTCATCATCACATGCGAAAGGACGCGTGTGAGAGGGTTTTTTTTGGGGCGTCCCAGTTGAAAGTTTGAGTGCGTGAGAGCTTTAGGGAGTAAAAAAATTATATCTGAGCACAAAAGAGTTTTGTGCACCCAGGATTTTGGTGTAAAAATACTGCTATACTACTCAAACTCCACCAAGAAAGCTGAAGAAATTAAACTGATTTAGCGCCGCCTCCTTGATAGACAGTGGGTGACAGCGGAACGCCATAAATGAGGAAGTGAGATGAGAGAAGCGACTGACTGAATCACTCCGGCCTGACTGCTGATTTTACACTGCTGTGTTTTAGACTGCGTGAGCGTGACCGATACAGGATCTGGGATTGTTCTGAACACGTGAATGCAGGGAAATACATGAGATCACGTGTAAGTCTGACTTGAGATCATGATTTATTTTTTAGTTAATCAGTTAGCTTTAGTTGTACCTTTAATACGCATCTTCACAGGTTTACAGGAGCCGTGCTTCCAAGTGCAGTATTCACATTAAAGGTCCTCTAGGTGATGATGTAATCGTTTCAGTGACGAGCCAAGATCAAATGCAGCACCCTTTTTTGTTTTTTGTTTTGTTTAAAAGCACGGATCACACGATTCGCTGATGCTGAAGAGACAAACGTGAAAAAGAGCGTCACTAAATACGAACAAATGTCCAGATTTAAAGGTGCGGTTTGTAATTGGGCCCTTATGTGAATTTCCATTTCAGTGCAGGTTTTTTTTTCCTTTTTCCTGTTTCACCACCGATTCCTGTGTAATTTCCTTTTGAAAACAAACGGGAAAAAGAAAGGAAGCAACCGCTCTGTCCTGGATATGGACTCGTCTTATTTCTGGGTCAGAAAAACATAAACAAAAGCATAGCACTGTGATGTGATACTATTAAACAGATTTCCAACAAAATATCCGTCTGTGTGTTTTAATCAAGATTGAAATTCACGCAACAGGCAAATTACAAACTGTTTCTTTAAACTGATTTAAATCTGAAGACGTGTTTGTGCTCGTCTTGATGTTACATCAGCGTAAAACGAAGGTTTTTCTTGGAATTTCCTTCGGAATCAATTAATCAATCAATCTATCCATCTCAGAAAAAAGGGTGTGTTTACTTGTTTCCCCGACAAGAATTCAGTACAGCTGAGAAATTCTTTAAAACAACTTTTTTTCAAAAATTGCTGATTGCACCTCGAACTTTGTATTTGTCTCTTAAAGCAGAGTCACTCTAAAAATGTCTAATCACAGGTCATAAATGAGTGCAAGATCAGCAAGGTTTCAGCATGTATATATACGAAGGTGAGTCAAAAATTATCCGCACTTGGGCGGTAGACCTTATTTTAAAGAACTTTCAGAAAACACAAATATGACAAAATGTCCTTGCTTTTCAGAACACTTTGTCCGTCTGTCCACAAGCTTTCGTGTTCCATCATTATAAAATGTTTACGGCAGAGCTGTGAGCCACGAATGCACCGCTGTCTTCACTTCTTCGTCAGAAGCGAGTCTTCATCCTCGTAGGGCTGCGTTCAGGGAACCAAACATTATGTAAAAGCCTGATGGAGTGAGATCAGAACTATAGGGACGACGCTTTAACACCTTAAAACCAAGTTGTTGCAGAGTGTCGACATTGTGGGCAGATCATGACGCCCTTGGATATCAGTCCTCTGCGTTTAATCCAAAGTTCAGGCTTCAGCTCTTCAATAAGCGTCTCACTGTAACGAGCACTTTTGATTGTTGCACCTTTTTCCTGATGATGTTCCAATACTTCTGGCCCTTGAGAATCACAGAAAACTCTAAGCATTGATGAATTTTCCAGCTGATGGTCGGCTTTTAAACTTTTTCCTTCGGTCGGCGATTGAAGATGTTTCCGTTCCGTTTACTCTCAGGCTCGTAGTGATGAATCCGTGTCTCGTCACCAGTAATGATTCTCTTTAAGAAACTTTCACCTTCCAAATTTTGGACGCAGATATCCAAACGCCTCCGTTTATGCCCTTCGGCATCAGACCACAAAACACGATTCGCTGCTCTTCTTTCGTGCGAATCACAAGTAGGGCGTCCAGTTTTGCTATAGAACCAGAGTGCGGATCATTTTTGACTCACTCTCGTAATATCAACCGTATATGGAATATCGTTTTTAATATCTTTTTTAATATTAATTAAAAAGCTGACTGGAACACACTAATTGAACGATGCTATTCTTTTTAACACAGTGAAATGCTTTAAACATTTTTTTGCCGTGAAACTGAATTCACTAGACATTAAATAAAAGTATTTTTTTGACCTTTATGTTAAACATGGCTCATTGTTATAAATCACTGACTAATCCGATTAGATGATTAATTTAATCAGACGTGTGGGAGAATGAAAGCGTGCTAAAATGTACTGAGTAACCCCGCTCTTACGAACGCTTTAACTGTAATATCTGTGTTACTACTGGAGACTATTTCAGAGGGATTTTTTTTCCTTCTGAAAAAAAGTCCCTGCGGAGGAACGGCTCGGTCTCCAGGCTGCTGTGGCAGAGTCGTGTGGAGGTGACAAGCTGGGGTGACTAAGTGCCATTGATGAATCCGGGGCGAGGCGCAGGAGTGTGAATCAGACAGCCTTGCTCTTTATGAATCACCGACTTCATAACTTCATGACTTCATGACCACGACCCGGTGGCAGTGGCTGGTCATCGTGATCGGGAGTAAAAAAAAATATCAGATCCGATCGAGAGGGTGTGGCCCGTTCTAATCTCCTGATGGAACGATCACTGAAGGGTCACGTGAATCTGCAATCTGGGCAAGGGGTGTATCATGGAAGACTCGGTGGAGTCGACAAATACCGGATCGTTAAGACTTGAAAAATTCAGTGCATCAATGATATGAATAACTGCAATATATAAAAGTATATACAAGTGTTGTCCTTTGGATCAAAAACCTGTTCGTATTAATTTAATCAAAATAATGAATCAAAACTCTATCAGATATCAAATATCAAATAATTAAACCATTTTACTATGACTTAAAATCATATCACATCCAATTCAGAGTGATTTCCTTACGAATCAAATTCACATTGCGTCATAGCAGAATCCACCCGCGTCGTCAAACCCTAAACCTTATAAACTAGATCAGTTTCGTACTTCGTCGTATTATTAAACAACAAATCTTCCTCAAAGCTGTGAAATCCTTTACAGTATACTGAACAGAATGGTTTATAAAATCACAGTTGCTTATGAATAAATAGCTTTTGAATCAAAAATCTAAATTGCAGCAGCTTTAGCGAATCAATTAATAAACTGATTCCTTTCACTCACTCACTCATCGTCTATACCGCTTAATCCTAAACAGGGTCGCAGGGGGTCTGGAGCCCATACCAGGAGAATTAAGGCACGAGGCGGAGGGAGGGAGGAAACCGGAGTACCCGGAGGAAACCCACCAAGCACGGGAAGAACATGCAAACTCCATGCACACAGAGGCGGGAATCGAACCCGGACCCTGGAGGTGCAAGACGATCGGTTAGGTATTAAAACCGTATCGCAGGAGATTGAGAGGGAGTGTCAAATATTAACTCACTGCTGTATGAATCAATTATAAGACAAAGTCACATCGTAACAGCCAGTAAGTACATTATTGTGTTTTACATAAATTTATATCATCAAGCCCGTGTCCGGGGCAAAAAGAAATCAGTCCGAGCATCACTTCTTCACACTGGTAGGACACTTCTGTATCGCTGCTGCACTCGTGAAAAATAAATAAACAGAGTCAGCTTTATAACAATTATTATCAGTAAAATCAAAACTAAATGAACTAAAAATAAAACCTTTTACTGAACTTATCTCCTGAGTGTCGTCCCAAACACACCAGGTTTATAGAGATTAATCTTGGATTTGTCTGTGTACTTTACACTGCAGAAAGGCAGGATGTTTTCTCTCCCTCTCTCTCTCTCTCTCTCTCTCTCTCTCTCTTAAGAAATGCAGCTTGTCTGTTAAAGGATCAGGTATCAGGGAGGAGACTGATGTCCATCAATAACTCCTGATTTATGTCTTTATGTGAGTGTAATTCTCGTTGGAGGGATGAGAGAAAGAGAGAGAGAGAGAGAGAGAGAGAGAGAGAGAGAGAGAAACAGCTGACACACACACACACACACACACACAGCTTACACACCTTGTGTCGCGCGCGTGGAGCTGGAACAAGGTTAATAGTAAGAGTAACACCTTGTCCAATGAATGAATGAAGACAGCGTTAATGAGTGCACGGGTTAATGAGTGGATGTGGAGCCGCTCACCTCACTCCCGATGGCCATCTTCCTCCACGGGTCAGCCAGCTGCGCGAGCGGCATGTCGCCTGCTCCGAGTTCTAACACACACGCGTGCGCGCGAATAGAAACGTCTGTAACGGTAGCGGCAGCAGCAGCAGCTCCTCCTCTCTCAGTGGCCCCGCAGCAGCGGCTTCATGTGAACACCTGGAGGCTCCCGGAGACGCGGCGGCGGCAGCGGTAACGGTAACAGCCCTCCCGGGGTGAGTCAGTGAGTGCCGGACGGAGTAACAGCACCGGGGCAGATGATGATGATGATGAGGAGGAGGAGGAGCACCGGGGTGGGTAACACTACTGCGAGTAACACACTCCGTCCCTACGAATCCGCCACAACACACCACACCGCTCCGCTCAGCGCGCGCTCGCTCTCGAACACTCTCCTCCTCGCGTCCCCGCGGCGCGCGCGCTCTGCTCTGCTCTGCTCTGCCCTCCCTCACCTCGCCTCACCTCCGCATTCCTCTCCGCCTTAAACCCCGCCCACATGCCCACTTCCGCTTCTCCGGACACCGAGCACAGAATAGGCTCGGCTGCCTGTCAGTCAGAGCGGGCTGCTACGTCACTGAACGGTGGGCGGGACCGAGCGGTGACGGGACACAGGTGAAGTATGGAGAGATTTAAAGGGATGAGCATTTATTGATTTATTTGTTTGTATGTTTGTTTATTGTTTTTGCGTTTTGTCAAGATGAAGTGTGATAAAAAAACTTTTTATTTATTTATTTTATTTTCGAACCAATTCATATCATATCTGCTATTCTTCTGCTTATTATTATTATTATTATTATTATTATTATTTACTACTGAACTATATGATCGCACCATTTTACTTAAAATACCTGAACAATAAAATTATACATAATTTTAAACTAAAATGAAACTAAAGAATAAAGGCAAAACTTTTTCATTCTTATTCTTGATTTATTATTTGTCGTTATTGTTTCTGCTGTTGTTAGTAAACTTAAAAATTTCTTTACCCAAAATTGAAACAATACTCTTTATTATTATTATTATTATTATTTATTTGCATCACTATCATGCAATTAAGCAGCAATTTTACTTTACTTCATATAAAAAATTACATAAGAATAAATAAGTGCAAAAATCCATTTCAACCAAGGATCTTGCAGAAAAAATAAAATAAATAAATATCATGCAACATTAATTTCACTATAAAATAGAGATATAATGTTAAGTTGTAAGCTATTTAATGTAATACCACACCCTTATACGACAGCCTTTTCCCTGTGTTTTTATATGGACATACTGTAGGCTAATCAATTATATATCAAAATCTGTGAATTAATTATTAAAGTAGGAATTTCATGTAACAACTGTGTTTCTTATACAGTATTACACTTTCAGATTAAAGAAATACTTCTTAAATATTACACTCTGTAGTAAGCGTGCTCAAGTGTTTGACTTTTTTTCCTCTAAAGGGAAGCGTGACATTTGTACTGGGGTTTTTTTCTATTTGTTTTTTAATTACAGCTGTGTTGCACCGCTGCGACACCAAGATGGAAAAACTATCTCAAAACTATGATTACATTTTCATTTACAATCTGATAGGAAATTAGTCTGTTATGAAAATTAAACTGCTGCACACTGTGGATGTTTTTCCATTTTTTCCTCAATGTACTTATAATAAAAATAATTACACTGTCACTGCCACACTGAATGATGTTTTGTGAGGAAATATTCAGCAATTATATGCAATTATCTATAATGGGTATTTACACGTTAAAGCTCAGGCTAAGGGATCTTTCACGATGACATCTGCTGACTTTACACTGACAACTTTAGCAACGTTTAGTAATAATAATCAGCATATAATCATCAATAATAACTTTTCATGCATAAAAAGCTGCTTAAGGTGCTTCAAAGAAATTAAACAGAGAAAAGAAATATAAGAATAAAATAGAGACATAATATAAGCAGCAACAACAACAACACCTTTATATAACTTTCAAACCTGTAAAAATTATATACAAGGACAAACAAGAACAAATTAACTGAAAAATGTCTACTTACTCTACTGTTTAAAAATGTGCACTGCAGGATCCGTAATAGCTCAGGATACGTCTCCGTATTAAAGGAAGTCATCAAATTATTTGGGAAAATTTATAACGCATACAACCTTCTTTTTTTTATTTTACAAAAAAAGCTTGTTTTGTGTTACAGACGATGGAGCACAGCTGGTGTTTTCTTGTTTCCTAATAGTTTACACCACTACAGTGTATTATTGTGATATAAATATCTCAGACGTCCTGTTTATGTTTAATATCCGGTAGAATATTTGTTATAAAGTTATTACATGATCAGCAGCAGATGGTGAAAACTGAAACCAAAACCATACACAGATAGAATACAATTAAAAGGAGACCATTTAAACCAGTTTATAAAACCTGACACATCCCTGCCGAAGCCATAACCAAACTGAATCCCGGTTAAGGTGTAAAGGCAGCCGTTCGGGATTAGCAAACGGCATTGTGGGGGATCGTTGTGTTGGTTTACTGTTCGGAAAGGTCACTGGTAATCAGGAGATGTTATGAAGTTCTGGGATCACAAAGGGACCCTAGTGTTTTATAGTTTTAAGAATTATAAACACCCTGAAAAACACACACACACACACACACACACACACACACACTAGAAAAAAAACAAAAAAGAGCAGAAAAAAAAGTAGGAAAAAACATTAATAAAAAATTCAACATTAATAAATAAAAATCAAACTTTTTGGGGTAAAAAAAAACTCAAAATAAAGAAAAACAAAAGAAAAAAAAAAGGCAGAAAAAATATTTAGTACACAAAGTAAAGAAATGTGAAAACCAAAAAAATGAAATAGTATGAATTTATAAACTTCTTATAAAAAAAAAAAAACACTGTGCAAATTGGTATGAAAATCAAAACTAGTGAAACTCTAAATAAAAATGAAGAAAATCTAAACAACCCACTTCAAAAAAAAATGTTAGTTTTTGTCTTTAACAAAAAGACAAAAAAAATCATATTTAAACAAACATAAAAATAAAACACACACAACTAAATCTCACCAAAATAAAGCACACACATAAAAATCAAAAAGGTGCATTTAAAGAGCATTTATAGACCTTAAAGACACACACACAGATTATATAGAGAGATGAAAGCTGGGGTCAGTGTGTGTGTGTGTGTGTGTGTGTGTGTGTGTGTGTATATAAAGACAAGGCTTTGGTCTCACACGCCACTCGTTCGGTAGTGTGTTTATTTTATTCACAATGGTTGTTTTTTTTTTGTTTTTTTTTTTACATGTTACCATTTACATCAGGAAATGTATTTTAAACAGAAGACAAACTTTTCTTATGTAAAAATTAAGTAACGGAATAAAACCGAATAAAACATGTAACAGCTGACATTTCAGAAGAGAGCAAAGAACGTAGATGATAATGAAGATGAAGAACATGTGATCCGTGGCATTTGTGCGTTTCTAGACGTATCTTTGCTCCCTTCTTGGTAATGATCTTATGGTGGAGATCTGGCAGCGGGCGTTCAGCTGGTGGACCTGAGCTTGGACCAGGGGTTCGTTCCTCGCACCTCTATGGGCGGCTGGTTGTTGTAGATGTGGTTACACAGGTCCTCCAGCGGGGGCTCGGGGTCGGACGTGGCGAACAGCGCCGCTTCCTCCACCTCCTTACGCACGTCCACGTCGATCTCCTGTTAAAACAGCGGCCTTTAAGTTGGTACAGTAAACGTACACAGTGCTGAGGGCAAGTCAGTGAGTTTTTTTTCGGTCTCATTTTAGATTACTGAGAAGTAAAAATTAGTTTCTTTTTCTGCTAAAATCAAGTTGTGGGGTTTAAACAGAGGAAGGTGAAGTAGACAAATCCTGTAATTGAGTTAAAAGTCCACCATTCACAATACAGATGTACTTCAGCAAAAAGTTTTCACCTTCAAATTTATTTAAGTATCAAAAGTACAGGGCTTGTATTAGCTCATAGCAGCTGATACAAATGCTACACAGCACTAGCTGTTAGTTATCCAACACATCGCCATGAGGAAATGTAATGAAGTAGCAGTGTGTGGCCTGATAATAAAAATAAAAAAAAAAACTACTCAAGTAAAGAACAGATATGTTAAATATGTACTGAAGAGCAGTAATGGAGTACACACACACACACACACACACACCTTAAGTTCCTCCACGCTGGCCATATTGTTGTTAATCAGTCGGTCCTTTAACA
>JAOVVA010000027.1:2445150-2456095 GCA_028565275.1 Leiocassis micropogon | reverse complement strand
TATATATATATAATTACAATAATATATATATATATATATATATATATTATTACATATATATATTTACCTGAAATAGGAATAAAGTTTCTTCGTCACTTTTATATTTTATTATACTTTATATGCACACTTTCATTTATGCTACTTCGGCACCTTAAAGATTATATAATGTTACTGTTTATTTCATCCAGCTTCTAATTCAATAATTTTAAACATACACTTGCTCTTCATATTCATATAATGTATATAAAAGTCAGTGCTTTTCCAGTTTATTATGCAAATTTAGATGCAACATAATGAATCTGAATAATTTGAGGAAAAAACAGATATGCACACATATGGTGAATGTGTACACTTTTTTTTTACTTTAACAACTATTCTCTCTTTTCAATACACCGAAACTTGGATTTAATATGATTTTAATGGGATGTAAATTTACTTACATTTTTATGTAATTTTTTTTATATAGATTCACATATATTGCACTTTTTTCAGTGAGCATAAAACACTTCAGCAAATATTGTAGTGAATGACAGTAAAATCATTGTACATTTTAGTAAAAATATTATATAAATTATATTGAAATTATAATTGTAAAGAAATAAGTGTGTAATTGAAATGAGTTAATAGTAAATTGTAGCATATTATAGAAAACCTGTTGTGTATCATAACAAAATTATGGTGCAATAATAACATAGTCATAGTGTATAATAAAAAAGAATGGATTATAGTAAAATTCTAATTATAAAAAAAAATGTAATTTATAAAAAAAAGTTCATATTCTTTTGCAGGACAATCATAGTGCATTATAGTAGATTACTGTAAAATTGTAATGCATTGTAGTATAGTGCATTATTGATAAATATAATTGTAGTAAAAGTACTGTGGATCATAGTACAATAACAACCTGTCATAGTAAAAATTTACTAAAATTAAATGTTTAATTGTTAAATCATAATCTGTTGTAGTAAATTTGAGTGTATCATAGTAAAGTCATAGGAAAATCATAATGTATAAAGTTCTCATTATACATTTATTATAAAAGTAAATATCAATAAAATTAGTAAGATGTAGTTAAATTACAGTACAGTATGGTTATATAGTATTATTAGTTTGTCATAAAAATGATTACAAATTCATAAAGTATAATAAGATTAGTTAATTCATAAAATATTATTGGAAAATTATTCTGTCATCATAGAATTATTGCAAATTCATAAAGGTATCAAGGTAAGATTATTGTAAATTTATAAACTGCCATAGTAAAATTCTTGTAAATTCACAGAGGATCATAGTAAAAGTACGGGAAACCATGGTGCATTTTTAAAGACGGTTTGTTGTAAAATTTAAAGTTTAATGTGAAAATCCTAAATTTTGTTTTTTATTTATAAAAAAGAAATTTTGTTCAAATTACAGCCAATAAAATTGATAAGTAATATTTGTTTAAAAATGTACTTTGAATTTAAAAGTTATCTGTGGCATGTTAATCAATATACACCAACACTGTGGACGGTGAACCCTCTAGAGGCCGATTAATAGCAAATAGTGAAATGTAAAAAAATTTTTTAATTTATAGACTACAAATACAAAATGTATCATGATTCACATAATGCAAAGAATAAAGAGGATTCCCGAGATCTCTGTTCATGCTAGAAATGTGAGCAGGCTTCAGATGGACACCATTTTCAGCTGGCCAGTATATTCCAGACGTTACCTGGGTAATGTTTCAGGATGATCAAGCGTTAAAAAAGGCATTAGGCTGTGAATAGTTGATTCACGGTTGACCTGGAGCCAATTTTGCTGCATGCAATGGTCATTCTGCTGGGATTCGCAACTCATTACAATGCATTATTTCATGCTAGCCTACAGGATGGCGGATCGATAGCAAGCGCTGATACAATTTCGTCATCTTTTAGGGCATCAGTGATTCTCCTGTGCGTGAGTGTGTTGAGTGCAGGATATGAATGTGCTGTACAGGATGTCCGGTACTTTTAATGTTTATGAGGTCATACCTTTGTGCTGTTAGCTCTGCTCCATGCTGCAGCAAAGTACTGTGCTGCTTTTCTATCCTTTTTTTTTTTTTCATTAATAAATTACCATGAATAATTGTTCTGGCTAAATTACTTGACTTTAATTTGAAATAATGTTGCCTGGAATTTTATGAAAAAAACAAAAAAACAACAAATTATATTCTTTTGTGTGTGTGTGGGCTGTGTGTGTGTGTGAGTGTGTGTGTGTGAGTTTGTCTTTGTTGTTTGTACTTTTGCACACAACAAATGCAATCTTCATTCAGCACAAAGACAAGGATGGCTGCGGGAAAAAAGCGTACAAGCCTCTGTCTAATTAAATGGAAACTCTTTGGGGAGATGAGGGAATGTAGTGTTAACAACCTTATGCTTGCACTAATCACTGTGGGCTACGCTTGTGACTAATTATAAACTCATATTAAAGCCCTGCTTCATACCACAGGAGAGAGCACGAGCAGGAAGTCTTCAGCTCTATCTGATGTCTTCATAGGTCTGATTCAGTCACACTCTCAGATGCAAAGTCTCATTTAGAACATCAATGCACGTGTGAAAAGTGTCAGTGTGTCTTCGCTAGCATAAAATCACCAGGATCATAGACTATATGACCAACCCATCATATAGTAAATTATTCATTACTGTATACATGAAATCCATTTAAGTACTTAAATACATAAAGAAAGGCTCACATGGAAGCCATAAAGCGCTGCGAACAACAGCCTTTAAATAAAGTGTTACTCTACACTCCTTAAGTAGCCTAAAGTGTTTTTAAAACCCATTAAAATCCACTATCGTGAAGTGAGAACCCCACATAGTCAAGCTATAGTCTTTCTACATTTCCTTTCGGTTTCATTTTCATTTCCTTTTATGGTTGGAATGGGAAGGTCAATTAAAGGTCATCACAAAGACAAAAAAATTAGAATGTGTGTAAGAAGTTAAAAAGGGAGAAAAAATGACAATGATGCTAAAGAAGGAACATACCACATATTATACACACTTTCCTAAATGTGACCTCAGCGTCTTTTCATCCTTGACGTCCCGTTAAGGAGCCAAATAAAAGTACCATTAATAGCGTACAGATCTGGAAGTGGGTTTTAACAATGCAAGGCTCGTAATGCTGAAAGTGTGGCTCCCTAAAGGACTTCTTAACAAAAGCTCTATTTCTCACACTATCATTTGCTGTATTTAGCTTGACACTCGAGCGCACTGAGGGATTTAACGCAACGGCATCTCACAGGAGGAGAAATGGAAATTTGCAAGAAAAAACTAGAAATGTTTAGACAATACCAAATAGGTTTACACAATGCAACATCGTCTCTCAGTCATCGCTGCGGTAAGCAAACTAGATCAAATTTTTGTTAAAAGGGACCTATTATGCAAAATTGACTTTTTAGGCTTTGTGAACACCTTTCCGTTTTTCATTTTTGTATTGGACGTGTCTTAAAGAAATTAAATCAGACTTCCACCCTATTGTGACCTCATATATCAAAAAACCCTCCCCCATCTCAATTCTTTGTTCATTGCTACTGGCTAATCGTGCCATCTTCAGCTCTCAGCGGTCTTCTTTAATGCAACATTCTGGGAGAGTTTGTTTAAAGCTACAGACACTGAAACAACGTGTTTGGAAAAGGAGTGAAACAGAAAGAAATTCAAGCTAGCAAGTTGTATTTTAGCTGGAAAATTAGCACATACATTTGAGGCATCTAAGATGTATGTATTTTGATTTATTTAAAAAGGAGCATAATATAGGACAAAATATGGTGCTTTGAGGATGCTGATGGAGAAGTACAGAGAAGGTAACAAGGAGGAAGACCAAGAGAGGACATGAAGTTAATTGGGGTGAGAGAAGAGGAAGCAGAGGATAGGGTTAGGTGGAGGCAGATGGTTCGCTGTGAGGAACCCTAAAAAGGAACAGCCAAAAGACAAAGAAGAAGATAATATGGGACTTTTAAGATATTGTTGATATACTTTGTACTAAAGTACTAATTGTATTTTTTAGGATTTTTAAAACTAAGGGTTCTTATTTTGAACTCACTCACAAGCTTAAATGTCTGTGAAGAAAAACTATTGGTCACCTAAAAACCCTCCTTTATTGTCACAAAAAATTATCCACTTAGCTTGTTAGCTAGTCATATACAGCAGTACCTCGGCAAGCAAATTTAATCTGTTCCAGAGGCAAGTTCTTAAGGTGAAATTTCATATTTTCCCATAGGAAATAATGTGATGCTCCAGCTTTCCAAATATATTACTAATATTACCAATTTTCAACACCATAATTATATTTTTGCATATAAAAACAATTAAAAGATTTAGAAGAGACATATAAATTAAGTAAAATATGAAATAAATATACATTAAACCTCACTTAAACTTAATTTATGATTCCTCTTGGCACTGGCTGCTTTAAAAACCAATCTGAAAGTGCTGAAAGTGGCTCCCTTTTCTTCTTTACTTGGCTTTCCACTGATGCAAACAAGTTTTGAACGGCTCACGGATGTACGCGTGACTTTTGGTTCGGCTCGGTTCGGCCGCTCGTTTGGTGAAAATGCTTCATATACCGAAGCAAATTTCTTGAAATTTTTCAGTTAGTGCCTCCGAGTGGCGCAGTGGATAAACGCTCACCCTATCATCCGGAGATCGCAAGTTCGATTCCCGGGTGATGCTGTAACCTCTCGCAGCCGGAGGCCTAGAGGGAGCTGATTGGCCGAGCTCTCTCAGAGGGGATGGATGAGAGGCCCACATTAATCACGGCTCTACAGCCAATCAATGTGTTACTCCGGCCCCAATGGTGCGTGAGCGAGCAGTTCAAAAAGATGCGGTTGGCTGGTGTCACGTGGTTCGGAGGAAACACGTGATAGTCTTCGGCCCTCCCAACTAAGTGGTAGTAGTAGCCTTAATGTAGGAGCCCCCTAGTGACGGGGAGGAATTGGACACGACTAAATTAGGGAGAAAATCAGCGTTCCACTGTTATTTATTGTTTCTTATATTTAGTAGTAATGATAAAAAAAACAACAACTAAGAGCTAGCAAACTTATAATAAATACTGATAGTGTTTGCTTGCTTGTTAGCTGGATTAGTTAGCAGAAATGCATTTGGATACTAAGCTAACTAACAAAGTAGTGATAGGATATCTAGCTTGCTAGTGTTCCAAATGTTTTGTTTAACCCGAACGATACGTCTACACATTGCTAACACATCCACTTTGTTCCAGCTCTGAGGCTGTGTGAGTTTTGATTAGACATGAGACAAAGCAAAACCTTTTTAACAGAAATATACAACACAGAATACAAGTGTTCCTTTATGTTTTACAGTATTGTATGGTTGAAACAGAAGAATATCTGTGCCTGGGGGTTTAAAAATAAAAGCTTATTAAATATTTACAACTGGTTTATTATGGCAAGTTTGACATTCTGTGATTAAAGAGATATCTTTGGCAGAAAGATTCAAAGCTTTAAAACATCCCCTCTCCCTCGTTATTGATGATGTAAGCCGTGTTTGAGGTTCTCTCTGGCCTCCGGGTGTTGGCGCTCCACGCCGAACCAACGTTCAGAAGTTAATGCTAGTGACACACACTTTTATTGGGAATTGATTGGCAACATGGATGTGCTCACTAATGATGTGACATTCTCTAAATAATAAAAAATACAAAACAACAACAATGCTCCTCATCCTAATAAAGTAAAATATTAAATGTCTAAAAGTCTGTCTGAGTCTGTGTGTGCGTTTTTATGTACGTGTGAGACACTGAACGAGATGAGAAGCGTACGCCGCTGATGAAGC
The DNA here is from genome assembly GCA_028565275.1 of Leiocassis micropogon. Classification (NCBI taxonomy): domain Eukaryota; kingdom Metazoa; phylum Chordata; class Actinopteri; order Siluriformes; family Bagridae; genus Leiocassis; species Leiocassis micropogon. Next base: position 2,450,294 of record JAOVVA010000027.1, on the reverse strand, counting down.
TTTCTTCTGCAGCTCTGCAGTGTTTCTTCGTCGTAATTAAATCCTGCACCATACTGTAGATGGATGTGCTGCTGCAGCTAGCGGCAGGCGTTAAGCTAATTTAGCAGAGTGCTGGAACGTCGCAGAGAACACCTGGCGCTCCTGAAGAGAAGAACTCTACAGAAGCTCCACATGCCCGCCATACACAAACACCTAATACCTCTTAATGCAGCTCCTCAGCGCTGATGTAATCGCTGGCCCGCTTCCCAACCAGCCCCAACTGCATTACCGTATTGTTTTTTTCTTTTTTTTCTTTTACATTTAATCTAGCAGGCATGAAATAAAATTGAATCGGACCTCAATCAATATCGAAAGACCCTTGAACTGATACGGGGCAGCGCTGCAGGATAAATAGTGCAGGTGCTATATATCACTTGCTAATCCTTATCTCAGTATTGGCTGTTGCAGTGCTGATCTGTCAGAAGGCTGCGATCCGACGTCACTCGTGCAAAAGTACCGAGTTCCCACAAGCATCGTAAGAATGAGAGAGAGAGAGAGAGAGAGAGAGAGAGGTTGTTCAGATTCAACTCTGTTTATAGTGGCTAAAAAAATGGGAGGGGAAACAAAAATTTTTCGGTTATGCACTTTGGGTGATCGGGTTGGTGTTAAGATAAACTCTTGAAAAACCCTTAAAAAACAAGCTTTTCCTCAACTGACTCTAAGAAAACAAATATTTAAAAATATCCATCTGTCCATCCATCCATCCATCCAGGAACCTTTGTAGTCCTACTAGAGACCGTGGAGGCCAATGGTGACCATTGTACTTATTCACATTTTTAAAGGTGGGAATCGAATTTAGACACTGGTGGTGCAAGGCGACAGTTCTAGGTAATAAGCTATTGTTCCCCCATATAGAAATATAGAAATTAATAAATAAATTATATCAGACACTCTCACACACACGGTTATTCACACACTATGGAAAATTAGGGAGCGCCAATTAGCCTAACCTGCATGTCTTTAAACTGTGGGAGGAAACCAGAGTACATGAAGGAAACCCACCAAGCACGGGGAGAACATGCAAACTCCATGACACCAAGACAGGAATTGACACCAAGACAGGAATTGAACCTGGACCCTGGAGGTGCGAGGCCACAGTGCTAGCCTCTATACATACATTGTACACAAAAAAGTTGTTGAGTTTTGTGTGACTGACAGCAGAGTTCTAGTAAGTTCATGTAAATTTTATTATAGAAATAATAATAACAACAGTAATTTTTTTTTGTTCTTTACAGCACTGTACTGTTATAAATATTACCCGACTTTAAACATACAAAATTTTAAACATAAATTTTTTTTAACATAAAACCTTCTATCTTTTTAGCAAAAAGGTACAGTATTTAGCGAGCATCAAACTGTAAATATTTCCAATATTCAACTCTTCTTAACATGTTATTTACCAGCCTTACCCCCTACAGCACCGTATTGCTAGCATGTTATGTGATTTGCTCGATTTGGTGCCTGCAGGCCACTTGGAGTCAAAAATTTCATCACTTCTTGGCTCAACCAACATAAACAAAGTGACACAATGGAACAACAGTTTAGTTCAGGAACGCACAATGTCTCTCCACTCAAAGTGAAAGGAAAGCACCAGCTTTGGATCCGTCTCCAGGAACAAACTTTGTCTACGCCAGAAGATAGTATTAGGAGACCAGGTAGATTGAGTTAAGCCACTATTCGCCACAAATACAAACATATATTATTGCACATTTAAAATAATTTCTTCACATATCTCAGCTTGTTAGGAAGTTGGGGTCAGAGCACCGGGTCAGACATGATACAGCGCCCCCTGGAGCAGACAGGGTTAAGGGCCTTGCTCAAGGGCACAACAGTGGCAACTTGGTAGAGATGGAGCTTGAACTGCTGACCTCCTGATCCTGATCATCATTACCGCAGAACTTCTACACTCAAATAGAGAGGAATAATGTTCCATCAGATGCTGTTTATTGTTTTTTAAATTCCCGGGATGATATTTGCTCCTCAAGATGTTAGCGTTGATGATGCAATCATCTAAAGTTAAAAGCGCCTGTGCACCGTGATGTACCGGTCTCCGCCCAGTCCGCTCTGATTGACAGGTAAAGTCATTCTGATGAAAAGTGGGATTATGAAATAAATTGGCCTTTGAGAGAATGTGAAATAAAATGCAAATTTGGACAAATGACCTTTCAAAATAAAAACTACTGGAAGTAAATAAAAGGTCTCTGCAATCATGTGAATAATAGTGAACATAATCAGGAGATAATAAACAGATTTTAATGCAATTTTTTTATAACTAAAATTATAAAGTGGGTTCAAACCATGCATACAGTGGTGTGAAAAAGTGTTTGCCCCCTTACCGATTCCTTATTTTTTTGCATGTTTGTCACACTTTAATGTTTCAGATCATCAAACAAATTTAAATATTAGTCAAAGATAACACAAGTAAACACATCATGCAGTTTTTAAATGAAGGTTTTTATTATTAAGAATCCAAAACTACATAATCATCAAATTAAAAAAAATAAACACTCAAAATATATTGGTCTGTGTGTAATGAATCTACTGTATATAATATCTGAGTTTCACTTTTTCAATTGAATCACTGAAATAAATCAACTTTTGAATGATAATCTAATTTACTGAGATGCACCTATATAAGTTGGGACACACCTTGTAACGCAGTAGGCTTTCTTTCTACACTCTAAAGAAATGCTGAAGGCGTTTATGCAAAACACACAATAATCTCCTTTGAACAGTTGATATTGAGATGTATATCTGCTCCTTCTGCTCCGTAAAGCTTCATAACGGCTCTAATCTGAGGTGCTGGTTGTTAATTGGTGATTTCTGAGGCTGGTGACTCTAAATGAACTCCTCCTCTGCAGCAGAGCTCAGTTTTGGTCTTGTTTTCCTGGGAAGGTCTTCGTGAGAGACAGTTTTATCATGGAACTTGATGGGTTTTGCAAATGAACTCGATACAATACTGTTTTACAAGAACTGCTCCAGAACAGCTGACCTTTATTTCTAAAAAAAAAAAAAGAATTTTCAGTTATTTTCAGTTCCTTGAGTAAGAGTACGCAGTGTGATGCTATTAAATGTATCACAATATAGAACCAGTTCCTTAAGACATTATAAACCCCGCCTCCTCAGAGCCCTAACCAATCAGGGCTGAGTTTCCTAAAAGCATTGTAGCACAAAGAGCTTGGTTAAGTGAAAGCGTGAGCATGACATAGAACTCTCTCTCTCTCTGGCTTTGTGATATATCGAACACTAGATACTGATCGGTGTGTACTGCGGCAGAACGACCAGCAGCAATGAGAGACAGGTGGAATAAATGAAAAGAGTTTGTGTGTATGTGTGTGTGTGTGTGTGTGTGTGTGTGTGTGTGAGAGAGAGAAAGAGAGTGAGAGAGAGAGAGATGTGTGTGTTTGTGGGGGGGATGGAAGTAGAGAAGCTCATCGATTTGCTCTTATTAAATGGTGGTTAAAGGAAGCTGCAGTGTTCGAGAGCAAGAGAGAGAGAGAGATAGACAGAGTGTCTGAGACAGACAGACAGAGAGAGAAATAAAGAGATGCACAGAGAGACAGAGAGATACAGAGTGAGAGAGAGAGCGAGAGAGAGAGAGGGAGAGAGAGAGAGACTGCAGTGAGCTGTGGAGGCTTTGATAAATAATTCAGAAAGCTACCACTCGGCCCATGGTCTCACTGCAATCCCAAAACACAGTTACACCAACACACACACACACACACACACACACACACACACACACACACACACACACATATATTTTGTGCTCTTTAGATTATCTAAAGTATGCACATATTCATTATTAAAGCCACGGCAATGATTGAGATTAATATGGGAAGAAGCAACGCTGTCTCTCTCTCTCTCTCTCTCTCTCTCTCTCTCTCTCACACACAAATATGTTTTTATTATTTTGTATTTAGCATATGAATTCGTTTGATCTCCTAATTAATGCAACATTGTTTATTGTTTGAATTAAAGATGATTCTAAATTTATTTAATATATGTATTTTGATTTTGTAACATAATCAAGTGGAATTTTTTTTTTGCGTAGATATAAATGAGGTATTAATAACAAATGTAATAAATAATTGTTACAATTTGGTTGATAATAATGATGATGATGATGATGATGATCAAAAACATTATTTGAAAGCATTTTTTTTCACCACCCACATCAATTAAAAATATGAATAAATTTTTAATGTTAATACGTTTTTTTCCCCTTGTTGCTGTTTATTTTTCCATAAATGTGACCCACAGTCTCAGTTCAGAGGCAGGAGGAAAAAAAAACTGTCTGATTTTCATTAAAACAAGTAACCAGTTCCTCATTAAAGGCAGAAACGGACTCCTCATTTCACTCCCTGCTTGTAAACATAATTACAGGAAAACTCACAGACACACAGACACAGACACACACACACACACACACACACGCACGCATACACACACACACACACAAACATACACACAGTCAGTGGTGCTTGTGAACGCACCATTAATTCCTTCTTAAATTAGCTGAACCTGAGCGGGTCACTTCCTCCCACACGACCCGAATTCATAACCAAAATAAAAAATCATAAAAATATATTTGTGTGTGCGTGTGTGTGTATACAATGGGCGCAAGTGAGCACTGCTGAGACCAGGATGGAAATCATCTGTAAATTGGTCACCAAGTGTGAAAGAAACAAATGTTTCTGTATGTGTGTGCGTGTATGTGCGCTTGTGTGTGTGTGTGTGTGTGTGTGTGTGAACATGTCTGTGTCCAATTACATAAAATGCCTCAACAGTCAAGAGATAGACAGACAGACAGCTTGTTTACTGCCCATTTGGCTCCTTAGAGTTTTCATTGCAAGTTCATTCCTAGTGGCCAAGATGGGAACTACAACAAGCAATATTAGAGGCCCATTGGGGCGGGGCTCACACTGCCCCACACTCTGGCATCTTTATCGCAAATGATCAGACAAAAAGGCTATCTGTGGTAATACTATATCAGAAACACATGCAGTATCAAATACAGTTGAGGAATGTGTGTGTGTGTGTGTGTGTGTGTGTGTGTGTGTGTGTGTGTGTGTGAAAGAGAGAGAGAGAGAGAGAGAGAGAGA
>JAOVVA010000027.1:2419711-2433622 GCA_028565275.1 Leiocassis micropogon | reverse complement strand
AATATAATATAATATAATATAATATAATATAATATAATATAATATAATATAATATAATATAATATAATATAATTATTGATTTATAGGGCTGTTGGTTAAAAATGTAATAAAATATATATAGATTTTTATTAGAAATTTGTAATTTCTGGAGAATTAGTTTTTTCATATTTTAGCGTAAGCGTTACAAATGGTGAAACATTCCTCAATTTAAAACAGATTTTGAAATCACAAGATTATAATGTTATTCTCAAAACATTTCTTTATGATTAATATTTATTAATAAACATTTACATTTTGTATATTGTGTGTGCCCGTGTGTGTGAGAGAGATATTTCTAATTCTGCTATATTATAAAGACTAAATATTAAATAACTATTTAACTAAGAAAAAACATCTTGGATACAGTGAGGTTTTCTGTACGTCATGCTTATTGAACACATTATGGAAGGAGTCTCCAGTGTCAGTTTTCATGCAGCTGTTGTTCTCTACAGAATACAGAAACTCATTTTGAAGTTCTCCTCACATTGTGACCTTAAGGCTGTAGAAGCTCCTGACACACACCAGCATACACTGTACGACCCACTCTCTCTCTCTCTCTCTCTCTCTCTCTCTCTCTCTCTCTCTCTCTCTGTTAATTGGCGTGCCGCGCTCTGCTGAATTTCCAACCTTCCTGTATTTTATTTTATTATTTATTTTTTATCTGATAGACCTGGTTGGTGTCTCGCGCCTGAGTTTCCTTCAGGCCTTTACACCAAAGCGTGCATCTTAAACACTGTCAATCATCGAAAGCCTGTCTGAGCTTCTTTTCTCTTTTTCTCTGTTCAGATCTCGCAGCCTGGAGGCTTAATCCAAAAACGCGCCAATCGCAGCTCGGGACATGACAGCAAGCTCCTCCCAGACGAGCGCCGAACCGAGGAAAGGATGCACAATGCATCTATGTGAGCACACACACACACACACACACACACACACACACACACACACACACACACACACTTGTGCACATGCATATACACGTGCCATGCACTTGCAGAATTAAAAAATAATAATAATCAGGGATTTGGAATTACAAAATTAGAATTTTGATTATTTTCCAGGATCTCTAGGTTCATGCAAGTGGCTGTGTGTGTGTGTGTGTGTGTGTGTGTGTGTGTGTGTGTGTGTGTATGTGTGCTGCATTTTCCTCATGGCTAAAAGGAAAGAAATTGTGTTCCACTGTGACTAATACTCCAGTGAGCAGAGGTGATAGGAGCAGAAAAGAGAGACACACACACACATACACAAGACGCGATACTCATCGACCCTGCACCGGCAGACGACTCCATCATCAAACACACCACCTTTATCCCGTCACATCCTCCAGATGCTTTGCTTTCCTTTATACAGAACGATTTCCAGCCATCGCATTAACACCTGGGATATCCATTCACATTTGCACTTATTATTTGGACCAGCCCTCCAGGACCAAAGTGCACGTTGCTTCCTGGAAAGCGTTTAAAATCTGAAATGTGAAACCATGCATGCGTGACGAAAAGAAAAAAAAAAAAACGGAATAGTGCTCATTATAATAGTTCATATATCATGGCATGGCGTGCCAATTAAGAGTGCCGAATCAACATGCACGCAGCGTCTGCAGAGTAATTAAATTGAAATATTAATGGCGGAATGTCCTCGCAGGCCTTCGGCCCGTTATCAATCTGTGCTTAATGAGTCGTACGTCTCTAAACGTCGAGTGTCGCACCCTCACAGGGTGCACGAGCCACTGCTAGAGGTCATTCATGAAGTCGGAGCAAATCAGCGCCTAAACAAAGCCGTTCGATCATTAGGAACGTTTTTTTTTTTTTTTTTTTTTTGGGTGGGGGAGGAAGTGGCAGGATGATGGAGATGGATGTTAGCTTGTGAGGTTGTGGGTGAGTGACCTGTTTTATTTTACTCTTCAAATCTCCCATTTTTTAAAAAATTGCTCCACTTTTTTCATACTAATCTTCCCTCAGGATCGATGTGTGTGTCGACTCGTTACACTCGACTCTTTTATTTGGACCTGACTCTTTAATGACACTTTTAAAAAATTTATTAGCGATTAACCAAATGCACGATCGTGAATTGTGTTGCAAGTAGTAGAGATGGAGGTTAAAAAAAAATAAATCCGTCACTTATCGTGATTCTTTTGTGTGGAGATTCATGCAGTGCCACACTGACTCCAAAGATCGATTCATTTTTAAATGAATTTTTAAATCTATCTGCTTGCATTCGCTGTGGCTAAAATGTTGCAGTTCCTCTATGATCCTGCAGGTGGTGCAGTTTAAACCTATTCATACATTGGCAGGCAGCATGGCATCCTGTGTGTTAGGAACGAATTATTTAATTACTAAGAATTGTAAGGAAAAAAAAATTATAATAATAATAAAACTCATACAATTGTGATACTAACAGAGTTGCAATACAAATCAAATCAGCTCCTAGGTATCGTGATAGCATCGTATCAGCCGCTCCCTGGTGATTCTCGTCAATAATCAGTAGTGATGGGGATGTAAATTGGCGACACGGCCGCATGTTCACACTTCTTGTTTCCAGTCAATAGTCGGTCTTTAGATCAGCATCTCATTCAGAAAACCCACTCTGTGGACTTAAACACATTACATTTTGTATTTTGTAGGTGTGGTCATGCTATGAGGAATAAGGAGGGGTTCCTCTCAAGGTTTCCTCCTCATGTCCCTTCAGCAAGTTCCGCCTCGTCACTTCCGGCGTGCTCATTAGCAACAAACTGGTAAGGCTGCAAAGTTATACCTTTTTTAAACAGTTATATAAATAATTTTAATTTCTGTAAGCTACTTTGTGATCGAAAGCTGCTATAGAACTGATTTACAAAATTGACATGATATGATGGTATTTTTAGGGCGTGGCTCTATTCAAGCTTATTGAAGTCCATATTTTTGACTGATTTCCACCATCATGATTCGTTCATTTTAAGATTATTAAGGACTTGAGGCTGATTTATGCTTCGGCGTCGAGCCATGTACCCTACGTCTATACGGTGTAGCCTCACATGCTCCTCCCAGAAATGTAACTGCACATCATCTTGTTGCGACGCAGACCACAACTGCAGTGACTGTTCCACTTGGTAGCTTCTTCTACGCTTCCGTTTTTTTTTTTTTATTGTGTCGAACATCCGACTGACCGTCTCGTCTGATGTCTTCTCTTGTTTTTTTTCGCTGCAGTAAAAGTAACTCCTGTTCAGCATCTATTAGCTCCATGCTCAGTTTCGTGCACCATTGTTTGCAGTACGTCACAAAAACACTCACCAGATAGTGGCAAAGACACAAGGTGGCATAGCGACAGAGAAACCTCAGTGCCAACTAGTGGTTTGGCGGTGTGACTGCTGAGCGACACAGACACACCGGTGCATAAGTATGAATGCTCACCATGACACAGGGCCAAAACCACTTCCAGAGATAATTTCTCCCCTCTATAGTCTTTTCTGCCATGTGAGAAGCAGCTTGGACCAAATAATTGAACAAGGTGATTTTGTTTTATTTTGTTTTTGTTGTTGTTTTCAAATCTTTCCACTGGCCGATCATTTTCAAGAATCCTGGTGCGAAACGTTTCTCTGCCAATTACAGTCTACTGTACTGTTTTTGCAGCTCAGGATCGATGTGTTTGTTGACTCATTACACTCGAGACCAGGAGATGGGTGACCATTTGGAGTCTTATTAGCTCTGACCCTTCGAGCCAAAGCCACAGCTAGAGGTCATTCAGGAAGACGGGTGCAAGTAGGAGGCGGGAAGGTAAATGTCTCGGAGTTAAAGGTTAAACGTTATTGTTTTTCAGGTTCCGTCCTCGTCCAGGAAAGACGTGCCGGTGTGCCGAGTTTATTGCACTGTTCTCAGGGCACGGCTCCGCTCAGGACTTTTCCGCACACTGTACCTGAGGGTCGATGTGTTTGTTGAGTCATTACACTGTTCACGATTCTCTTATGGATCTGAATGATCTTTTTAGGCTCATTAGTTGTGTGGTACAGGTTATTAATAACGAGTGGTAGAAATCAGCACCAAAACAAAACCATTTCACCTATAACGCTGTTTTCTTTCTCAGGCACTAGTAGGGTTGGGGTTCTAATGACCCACGTGGCTGCATGTTTGTTTCCTACCATCTATTTTTTCTCATTTCTGACATGATGGTTTTCTTAAACCTCACCCAACATGAAGATTTGATTTGAAATTCATTATTGAAATTGTATTCAGATCAGCACCCTAACAAAAACGTCAGATTTTTTCCCTATTTTTTGGAAATGAGATCAAGGAAGTGTGTGCGTGTGTCTGTGTGTGTTAGTGTTTATTTCATTTTATTTTTTCCAAATGGATTATGCTACTCAGGAATCCTGAAATGAAGCATTTTGGACCCCATGCTTTGATTTTGTAAAAATTCCCTGTAAACACACCCAACCTAAAGAGCTGACGACGAGGAAGAAAGACTTTATTGTCAGTGCGCAGAATACAAACGAAATTACAGGTGCTTACGGAAACTTCGACAAAGGCGCATTTAAAGAAATTATACATTAAAGAACAAAACAAGAGTCAACAATAACAAACTATAACAAACACATAAAGCACACACCAAACAAACATTTTTCAGACGTGAATCAGACACGCAGTCCGATCATGACTCTGGCGTACTGAGAAAACTTTCTACCTTGATGGTGTCCGAACTCTAGTGAAACACTGCAATAAGTGTATTAGTGTAGCAGGGGATTATATAGAGAAATAAAGGGAATAAAGGTTTTTACTCTCATAACTGTCTTTTGTTATTCTGCGCAATTAAAAGTCTTGGTTTAATTGGAACATCCCTTGTATTTATTTAGTAATTGCATTAGTCATGGAATTATCGAAGAAGACACAGTGGAAATGTCTCGTCAGATGTGACGGCGTTTGTGCTCCATGCTTCAGTGACACGAGAGACACAGACGAACTGCTAAATTAGACAGAATGTGAATAAAAGTCATCCGGAGCAAAAAGTCAAAAGAATGCCGGACATGAAAGACTCGGATTCGCTCACTTCTGACTTCTGAATTACTTCTGAGCGAGCACTGACTTCATAAACCTCAGTCTTGTGATCCTGTGGAAAGCCAGAAAGCAGGACTGCGGTCCGTTCGGGCGCTTAAAGCTTGGTTTTTATCTGTTTCACATGACCGTCCAAAAACAGTAACTAAATAGACATTTGATCATTTACTCTGCCAGAACAGAGTTGTTTCATCCTTGATATACTCCAGGCGTTCTTGTACTCAGTAATTCTGTAATTTTTCTTTTTTTGGTCTTTCTGCCTGCTAGGATTTTCTCGTTAGCGATGTCGGCACCTCTGCTCTGTGCTGATTACATCGCACCATTTTAGAAAGATGTCTGCTTTAACCCTGTTGTTTAGGGGCTTCTTTTCTTTTTCTAGACCCCCCCACCCCTTCAACACTCACTCACACACACACACACACACACACACACACACACACACACTTAGACGATGTTCACTGACTCATTACGCTGGCCGCAGTTCACTGATTTGAAGCTGCGCGACTATTTTGAGACTTATTAGTCCTGATCCTTGCAGCCCAAGGCCTGCTTCGTCCTGTCAGGCCAATAATAGGATTTCCACCTATTAGAAGAGCGAGGTGGGGTCACATCTGTGAAGCGGGTAAGCTGAGTTTAAACCGTTTACACCCTGGCCGAGTCAGCACGGTGTTCACAAATTCAACAAGCTTAGATGAGAGGCATGGACGGGCGCCATTACTTAAGCAGAACGGAAAGCTCCGGGTATTTATTAATTTCTGGCGCGAGCCGGCCAAGTTGGCGAACGTGGATCCAAACATGCGTCTGTTTGAATATGCATTACGTCCCAAAAGGCAAACAAATTAATGAATATTCACACTCAATCTATAGCCGGCGGCTGCGCATGCATTATTCATATATTTGCTGTCGTGCTCTAGGACAGGAAGTGCAACACACAGAGGTTTATTTATTTATTTATTAATTTAATTTTTTTATTTTTTCAGGAAATGAAAGCGAATTTCTCTGAAGCGTCATTTGAGAAAAACTTTAGCATTGAGTTCAAAAACTTCAAAGTGACACGGAACACGGCTGAACTTATACATATATGTTCGGAAACGCGAATCAAGAAAACCTGACGTTACGTTTCGCTCGTCGTTTCCGTTCGCCCTCCCAGTTAAGTGAACGGACGCTTTATTAAAGATGGAAGATAATAAGCTGTCACACAGTCGCGTCGTTTGGTAGGAGGCCACCGGCGAGCCGTCTGCTAAAAGGTTTCTCCCCAGGATGAGAGGCGGTGCAGATGACAGTTTAAAAGCTTTACCCTTCCTAGAAAAGTAGTCATGCCTCCTTCCACGCAATTGCACCAGCTGGCCAAATTGCGTTAGTAATGCACCGGGGTCTCTGCGCCGACACAACAATGGAGTTTAAATACGCCACGTTGCGTGGAGGTGTTTTGAAAGCACTCTTTGTCACGCTGCTGTGACACGTTCTCGCCCAAAACAATCAAAAGCACGGTCATCAGCGAATCAATACCCAGCTATCATCTGCTATCACTGGTGGAGCTAGAACTAGCGCGCTAATGACTTCGCTCGCTGCCTTCGTGACGAGCGTAGGATGTGAAAACAAGAACGGGGAAGAGGAGAAAGTCCCAAAAGTCTGTGCAACGCGTCTTAATATCGATATTCTGTCTGGGTTTCTGGTGCAGAGATTTAAAAAAAAAAAAAAAAAAAAGCTTGCGGGAGACCTTCGCCGCGGCGGTTTGGAGGTCAGGTTGGTCCGCGTGGTACCGATTGTCTCACCGGAGACACAACAAAACCGACAGCACTTATTTTTATTGAAGGGTTATGGAAAAAACTTAATAATTTAAATAACTTTGCATATGCTTTGCAAAAATCCTGCACAATTATAACTTTTTTATTATTTGTCTCTTTTCACCAAGGACAACCCAAGGTCATCAAGAAGTGCTAACAGTCATGTTGAGTCCGGCTCAGATCATATATTTTAGTCAGATATCCAGATGACAGGGTTCAAACGGGAGCATAAGAGATCATATACAGTACTGTGCAAAAATTTTGACACCCTCATGTGTACATATATTAAAGAAATTGGAACAAATGTTTTGCTGCAACAGGATAAAGGTGCTATTTAAAAAAAATTATTGCTAACGTAACAACCGCTGCAGTGACCTCATTTCCCCTCTCGTCTGTTCCAACCACTCAGCATTCAGCATCAGCAGTATACTAATAATCACCGGCCTGATCATCTGTCATCATCTGCACCTGTTTCTCACTGGTTAAACAAACAAAACAATCATTCCTCTAAAACTGCTCAGGTACAGGGACTGGATTGGACTGGATTGAAAATGAGAGACAAAAACTTGCTATAAAAGAATGAGACTCCTAAGGGAAGCCTGGAGAACTATTCCTCCAGACTGCATTAAAAATACAAGCAAGTTTGACTCTATGGAAGCAAAATATGAAGAAATCAGGGTTGGAGATTTTTGCAGAGTGCTGTATGTACTCTAAAAGCTGATTAGAAAATTTGGACACAAATGTTTTATCTGTAAAGCATCTGGATGTTCTTGGATGTTTTTTCCTTTTCTTTTTTTTTTCTGACACCACAAACTCTGATTCCGTGATGTAGACCCGCGATTGATTTCTGCACACCTTGAACAGCAAGTGATATAAAGCTGAAATACTCCCAAGAAACATGTTTTCATACTCCTACACAAACATTACACATGCTGAGCATGAACGCCTGCAAAAAAAAAGAAAAAAAAAGAAAAGAAAAACCTGATGTTTAATAGATACACACACATGTAAGCTGTAAAGTGTTAAATGCAATCCTGGGCACATGCCCAAAACATTATAGGATGAATAAATATTCTGATATTAAACATCGTTTCAGTGACGGATGTGAATCTTTAGGATGCAATGATGAAGCGTGATAATATCTCAGGATCGTTCTTTTGTTCCACTCATAAAGCCTTATGAGATAATTACATCTTCGTGAGACAAAAGCTAATATTTGGAACATACATGTGAAACCTACGGGATGCACATCCCTCATTTCCTAAAAGCTTGAAATAAAACTGAATCCACACACACATACACACACACTCAGACACACTCTTTCTCTCACTCTCGCGCTCTCAGGCCTGAGATGGAGGCCATTTTGTTTGTATTGTCACGAGAAAGAGAGGGTTAGTTGTGAGGGATAAGTCGTGTTGCTGGTAGTGGAGTGTCGTCTCATTTCCATACAGGACGTACAGAGGAGTGTGTGTGTGTGTGTGTGTGTGTGTGTGTGTGGAGTGCACTGGGGAGGTGCAGGGAGAGGGAATCGCTCCGTTTGGCCCATAAATCATTCATGCTCTTCCCTCCACGTCCACACAAAGAAGCTCTGCTGAAGCACATGGAGACAAAATCAACCCCCAGATCTGACTGCACATGATCTATGACTTTTTAATAATTACTGTTTAAAAAAAAAAAAAAAAAAAAAATGAATGTTCACAGTAAATAGATAATAAATACGCAGACAAATATTTACTGTACATGTGTATTTCAAGCTCATCAATTAATATCATATTGTAATGATTTATTATATTCAACTATTATTTAATACAGATTAATTAATTAATTAGATTTAATTAATTAGAACTATTTAGAAATGCATTTAAACTTTATTATTAACTTGTTCATTTTCACAAATAATAATACTAACAACATTTTATATATATGAGGCTTTACAAAATCATTATTAAATGTACTTTATTTCATATAATTTTATGTATTATTGAATAATAATTCATTTACTGTATTTTTATTATATATTCATGTTTGTAAAATATTATAATCATATCTATAATAATATCCGATATTATCAAGTTTGAAGACTTTTTAGATTTTTAAAAAATTTATTTTGTTTTTCCTTCATTGGAAAAAAACAAACCAAAAAAAAAAATCAGAACCTTTTGACATTGTATTATTATATTATTTATTTTCCTTTATTATATTTTCATTAAAAAATCTAATTGTTTTTAGTTTTCTATGATTGATTACCTATATTCAAAAACTGTATAATTTTTGTTTTAATTATTTAGTTATTTACAGATTTCTTTTGCACATAGCAACTTATACTGTATATAGTACATCTATATATGACTTTCCCTTTTTTTCTTTTTATATTTTTTAATCAGAAATCTTTTCTGCTAAGCGAGAGGAGGCCGTTACATTATGGTCGCACTCGCTGATTTGAGCACCGCTTAGCGCTGTCGCTGCAGTAATAAATAGGTCAGAGCTTTTTTTTTTTTTTTTTTTTTTTAACCCTCTGAATGTTTTCAGGCTTGGCTTGGCAAATTGAACATAATTAAAGCCCAAGGCAGAGCTTCGCTTTTCACTTTTGTTGAAACAGCATGGCGTGTGGCAGCGAGGTGGAAGACGCTGAGGAAGAGGTAAAAGGAAGATGCACAGCGAGGAAGATGAGCGTGGCGTTTTCAGTCTGCAGGATGGCGGCCATTACACGACCCGTCCTCCTGAGTGTCTTCTCCTCCTGGATAATCACACATACAGTATAGACTACACAACACATACACCGCTGAAACTGGATTATGTGTACGTTTTCATGTGTGCATACACAAGGATAAGTGTGTATATGTATGTGTGTGTGTGTGTGTGTGTGTGTTGGGGGTTGGGAAGCGCTTCACGCCCTTGTCTAAGGGCAGCACCTTGCCTCATCTGGCTCCTGTGCTGCTTTAACCAGTAAAGACGCAATCAGATTAGACTTAGCAGGATTTTTGTGCCAATGAGGCAGCTGGAGGACGTTCTCCTCGTCCACACGGTGCTGTCGTGTCTGCAGCATGAGCACACAAGCATTTAGGAGAGAAAACCTTTTTAAGCTGCACTTAAAAGGAATAATGTGAATTCTGGGAAATTTAAGCCGTCTGTATTTCTATATGATTCATATGGTGGTGGCTTGCAAACTCTACAAGAACTTCACTCCAATTAAACCCAAACCTCAAAAACTTCAAAATAAATCAACCTATGAATAAATAAATAAATAAATAAATAGTGAACAAGGAGTAGCGATATTTGGTAGATCAAGTCAAACCGTGACTCATGATTAAATTTCTCGTCAATGAAGGTGTAAAGGAGCACAGTACAGTGATGAGACACTTAATCACAGTAAAACATTTAAATTGTGCAAACATTTTAAAGAAGGTTGTACATCCGTCAATGACAATCCTGGACGAGGTGGCTCGGAGCCCACTGCAGTCGTTCCTGTGAACATTCAGCAACAGATACATTTACGCCAACTTTCACAAGAGACTCATGTGACTGTAAGAACTGCACACACACACACACACACACATTCACCACCACTTGCACATTACAGGAACGAATGTTATTGCCACATCTACCGTACAGTCCTGACCTCACTACAAGCCATTTCCACATGTCAAGGAGTTCCTGGGAGGCCAGTGTTTCTGACGTGAATCGCACATGCAGTCCAATCATGGCTCCAGCTTACAGAAAAAAAATGTTCTTCCTTGATGGTATCCAAGCGCTAGTGAAACTCTGGGATAAGCGCATTAGTGTAGCAGGGGATCATATAGGAGAAATAAAGGGAATTTTTACTCTAATAACTGTGTTCTGTTATTCTGCACTATCAAAAGTCCTGCTTTGACTTATATTTTACCTGGAAATGTTGATCTAATTCCTTTAAATGATTTAATTTACATAATTGGACCAAAATTACCTTTAAGAATGAAACTTAAAACTTAAAAGCAGACTTTCAATCTCGAAGCAAAATACTGACGCCGCATTCCTTAATGCCTGTAAGTGGTCATTTGTGGGTAATATTAACGTCACTTCCCACCTCGGCATGTCCAGCGTCTGACTTGGGGAAAAAAAAACAATGGCCGCCTTTTTGCAAGCATGTCTTTTGTCTGCTTTGTCAGAGCAGAAAATCTCATGAAAAGCTGCTTCAACTGTAACTTCACAGCTACACGTCTGAGATGATATTATTCCTGTTCTGCTGCAGTGAGCGTTACACATTTTACAACAATTTGGGCAGAAGGTCCAGGAGAGCATCAGGAGTAAGCTGTTGTTGCTGTATTATAGCAAATAGCTTAATGAAATAATTAACCTGTTAACAGTAGTAATATTAATGATTAGTTATGAAAACAATCATTACTATGATTAGTGGTACGGTGTGAGCTTTCCACAAGAACGGAACTGGTCGATGGGAAGACTCTCTGAGATAAAAGTTTCATGTTCAGGGATGTTTTTGACAGCTTTTATTGGTTGTAAGTGAGGAAGTACATCTTGCAATTTTACCTTGAATGCAGGAATAATGTACAAAATGTATAAATTGTATTATTTTGTGCTTTTTTTTTCCTCACAGTGTAGCCATAAATTGGATGTGTAGTACTGTATGTGGTGATAAAAAAAATCATTGGTTCATTGGTTCTTTTACTCGCTTTTAAAGGGTTCTACTAGATTTCTACTAGAAATAGATTTTAGGTAAACAAACACATAAACAAACAAACATAATGCCAGCCGCAGTGTGGGTGAGAGTAGGTCCGTACGGTCCGCAGTACTGAGGAGAGAGCAGCTGCCCGCCAAAACCCACATCACAGAAGCACTTTCAGCAACAACACACCTCTGATAACGTTATGTCGTCTTAAACAACACGCTGTCTCTGTAGTAATCGCTTATAAGTTGTTTTTTTGTTTTTTTACAGCTAAGCTCTCCAATCCCTGGTCAAGGGCACTACTTGCTGATTCTACACCTACACCCAGCACACTAGCTTTCCATTTATCACTTTTTGGGATAACTACTTTTATCCCTGTTAATTACACTCGTGCCTACGCCTGCATCACAACCACAATGGTATTCAGCACAACAGCACTCGCTCTGGTACGATACAGTACAAGTGATCCAGTTCTTGCACATGTTCCTGAGCTTAACAATATTGAATATTGAAGTGTTTCAATTCTTAACCTACAGTCTTTAAAAAAAAAAAAAAAAAAAGCTTCTTTAAAGGTTTTCAAAAATTTATTCTACCTTGATTACTTTAGGTTGGAAAACACTACGGTGTAGGGTTCAAAACAAGACCTTCAACAATTCAATCAAACAACTGCAAAGTGTCCAACAGATTAGTGAATGAATTAAGACAGCACCATAGCGTTCTAGTTCTAGGCCAGAGTTCTTGCATGTGATGTGTGTTCCTGGGCTAAATACAATAAGCTTGTGGGTTTCATTTAATAATAAGTGTTCTTAGCTTCCTAAAGAAAACAATCCTAATGTAAAGTACTCTGGCCTCCCAGGAACTCCTTTGATGCCCTGAAGATATAGAAATGGCTTGGAGTGAGGTCAATTCCTGGAAAGGGCCTTTATTCACCAGAAAAGTCATCACAAGTGCCAGTTTGACTTGAACATCAATGTAGATGGATACTCTTAGCAAATTTTGTTTCTACTCACGTTTTTGGTGTGTTTTCTAAAAACATATATATGGTTTTACATGGAATCATTTTTGAAAGGAAAACCAAAGAACTGTTGTGGTTACCAGGGTTCCACTTCTATGTACACTACAGCTCTTCTACTTTAGAGTTTAAAATCTTTTGCATTTTTCTGTAAAGTTTCTGTAATGACTTTATATAATTAAGTGTTTTTTTCTGCTAAGAATTCACTCTAAAGTAGGGTCTATACAAAATATTTAAGGGCTCTCTCTCAGAGAAAGAACTAACCAATAAAAACACTTCACGATTTAAAACTGTAAACTGCAACACTAGAAAAAAAAAAAAAACATGGTTCATCATGTACGGTTCACGAACAGAACTCTTCGCACAGTCGAGAGCAATCTAATGATCACCAGAAGAGAAAAGGAACGTCATGATATTGCTCAGAGGAGAATAAAATTACTGCGCTCAAATGCTTTGTAATACACAATTATGAATTCAATTGCAGGGGAAATATTTGATAACAAAACTAAATAAATAAATACATGAAAATATATATTTTTAAAAACCCACGCTGTCATGTGTGTCTTGTCCATTCTGATCCTAATGATGCAGAAAGAAATCTCATTTCCTTTGAAATATTTGGTGTGTGTTGCACAAGAGATGCACAGACATCTGCAAACAATCAGTCAAACAAACAAACAAATGAAATAAACAAATAAAAATTATTAATGATATAATTAGCAATTAGAAAAACTAAATGAAAGCATATAAGGGAATAAATATTTGAAAGAAATTGTAAATAATTTGAATAAAAATGTTATCGTTATCTCTTTAATAATCTGATTCGTGAAAACGATTCGAAATTCATTCGTGCTCCTGAAACGCAGACGGATTCTAATCTAAATTCACTCAAATTATATTTCGAATGTAATTGTTAATCAAACAAATCATGGGAGAAAATATTATAGGTTTAATTCACAATGCACTTAAAGTCCCATAATGAAAAAAAACGTCAAGTGCGAAAGTTTGTGCACCCTAAGACAAAGAAAGATACCACCAAACGAAGGGATGTTTCTGGAGGATGTTTGATGCTGTTGCTGATTCCACCGCCATCTTGTCCTGTCTGTCCTTGTGCAGGATGTCAGAGATGCTCATGGTTTCTGTTTTCAAATTTTTTTTTTGGGAACGTTTGCTAATCCCAGCAGTCACATAGACGGTCCCAGCTGGGTTAGAACTCTTTTTTTTTTTTTTTTTTTTAGCTTGAGAGAATTAACGACAGAGAATCACAACCTGGATGCTTTGATCCTGTGTAGGGGTGTGTGTGCATGTGTGTGTGTTGGGGGTGGTATGGTGAGCACTGATTAATATGCAACATTATCCGCCATGTGTGTCTGACAGAGAGCACACTATATATAT
>JAOVVA010000027.1:2405452-2419686 GCA_028565275.1 Leiocassis micropogon | reverse complement strand
TATATATATATATATATATATATATATACACAGAGAGAGTGTAATCGCTTCAAATCTCCCCAAGTCTGATCCAAAGTGTGTGTGTCTGTGACTCTGTGACTGTGTACAGTATGTTGTGTGTTAAAATATTTGCGCTCACAATTTTAACCTCCCTCCTGATCTGTGTGCTTTTAATGATCTGTTTTTTTTCTCTTACTCCACCATCTCTCATCTCTTCCATAAACATGTACAAGCGAAGAAGTAATTAATCGAAGCAATTTAGCCAAAGCAGGTAAACTGCAGTCATTAACTGGAGCAGCGTCCGCGGCCTGCTTTCTGATTTTCTGTCTTCCTTTCACGATTGCCTTCATGTGACTGTGCATGAGTGCTAGTGCGAGTGTGAGCTATGGATAAAAGACAAAAAATAAGAAAAAAAAACGGACACACGAAAGAAATAGAGAAGGAAGGAAATGGGTGGGAAGAAGCACAATGATGAGAAAAAAAGGAGAAGAGAGAGAGCCAGATGCCATCCGTCACATCCCCTCCCCCCTCGCCTCCTCATTCTCCTCGATTTCTGTTCACACACGCCATGTGTGTGTGTGTGTGTGTGTGTGTATGTGTAGAGACCATGATTGGACCATGAAATAAGGTCTGTGTGTATTTGTGTGTTTGTGTATGCACACACACTCACACACTGAAGGCATCTTCTCGAGGACATATTTGTCAGCTGCACACACAAATAAAAACAGATAATCAGCATCTGCTGAGGAAAAGCAGGATCATTACCTCGCCTTCATCAAACGCATCGTCTCATCGTACACGTTTAATCGAATCAACACACACACACACACACACACACACAGATTCACAGATAAAATATTGATTTGGAAAAAAAGAAAAACGTGTATGCACATTTAAGAGCAGTGATGCAAACCATGCAGCACAAACCAGTACACGTAAGTTTGTGCACCCTCAGTCTGAAAATTACAAAAAATTGAAATTGTCCAATTTATTGAAATAATAAATTTTTGGTTTCACAGGTTATTATTTAATGCCATATTTTTGAAATACAAAATAATAATAAAAATAATAATAATAATTTGAAACAGCAGGAAAAAAAACTTTATGTTAAAAAACATGCTGAAGTGAAAACTTTTAAAGATGCATGTCCTATGTAAAATATCCATCAAGTACAGTGTTATGTATTCTAAAAAAATGACAAGAAGGGCATAAAATTGCTGAAATTTACTTTCCTGTTGATTTCATATCAAATATATAATTTATTAACTCAGTTTAAAAAGTGGTCAGATGGTATAGTTTATTACTATTAATAGTTTATATTATATAGTTTATTATATATAGTTTATTATATACAATTAACTATTAATAGTTTAAAACAAAAAAAAAATTCAGATAAGAATGCATGATCTGCTTTGCTGAATGTAACATAAATATTCTGTAATAATCTGTAATAATTCAGTACATTTTCCTGCAGATTTTTTCCTTTAGGGTCATCGTGTTCCTTTCAGATAAATTGAAAACTGGACCCATGTTCTACATTCTTACATTTAAAACCCTAGATGATAGCACTTAATGATAATTAAAGTGCTTTTTTTTCTGATAAGAAAACTCTGTTGTAGGGGTCAGAATATTTAAGGTCTCTTTCTCAGAGAGAGAATCGAACAAACAAAAAATACTTCAAGGTTTAAAATTGTAAAAATTCAACATTTTAGATGAGAAATGAAAAAAATCCTGGTACATTGTGTTCAGATCATGAGCAGAACTCGCACAGTCGAGAACAATCTAATGATCACCAGAAGAGAAAAGGAATAGTATATAGTATTTCAGAATGAGCTATCTAGGTCAGCTCAGAGCGCATGAGCTGGAGTGTTCATACACACTTTGCAGTGTGTGCACACACTCCACATGCACTTCCATCACTCTAAAACCAGCAGTGTTGTGAACGCCAAGAGCGGAAATGGTTTAAGCTCGTTTCTCACCATTTCGGTTTTACTGTAAAACACAAAACATCTCTAAAGTGTCATTTAGATTAAATTACTAGGAAAATGAAACACCTCCTGGAAAGCTAAAACACATCGTCACTACCAAGCGTTTCATTTCAGTCAGAGATCTTCAATCAGTAACGCCGAGACTCGACTCACACTTTCACAAGTTGAAAATAAATGGCTTTTCAGCAAAATATGACATAACATCTCTTTTTTAATGCGCTGCTCACTTCAGAGGTTAGTTTTAAGATTTTAGCTGGCATTTTGCTGCTGTTTAGCTCCTAGAATGTAGCAAGAATTTAGCTAAGGTGCTAGCCAGTCATCTTGCAGAATGCAGCAAGCTTAACCAGGTTTTAGCAGTTAAACTTCCAGAATGTTGCAAAAATTTAGCTACAATAATAGCCGTTCAAGTTTTAAAATATGGGATAGGTAAAATACTATATACTTAGGTAAAATATTACCCAGTAAGGTAACAGAATGTAGCATTAATTTAGCTGAAAAACTAGCCAGTCAACCTTTAAAATGTAGCATGAAACTATCTAATATACTGGACAGTAATCTACAAGATTATAGCGTTCATTTATCTAAGATACTAGCCTGTAAACATCCAGAATGTACTAGGCATTGATCTCAGATATTAGCCTGATACTTGCAATGTAGCATGATTTTAGCTAAGATACTGTGCTAGTGAAGATTTTATATGTAGCTCAAGCTAAGATGCTAGCCAATAAATGAACAGATAAAGATTACTTTTAATTTAGGAAAATACTAGGCAGAAAACTAGCAGAATATAATATGATTTTAGCTAAAATACTAGCCAGTAAGCAATTAGACAGTTAAATGAATTTCACTTGCGATATGACACAGGAAACTTCCAGAATGTAGCATGAATGTAGCAAAAATACTAGCCTGTAAAAATCTGAACGACAGCATGATTTTTGCTAAGATACTAGTGGAAATTTCTCGACGCTGAGAATATTCATGCTATTCACGCTATTCACAAGTACAGGAACTACAGCCAGGTCATAAAACAAGATGTTTTCCCTAACTGACCCTGAAATTCCGAGAGTGCCGATCTCAAATCACAAGCAGTGAATTCTTGACTGTGTTATATTCGGATCAAATGAGCAAAAAAAAAAACCCAAAAAAACAGTAAATTTGACTTTGTGATTTGTCTGTACAGCGATCTCAGCGCTCGGCTCAGTGCTGATCACAGACAAGTCGATAATATCATCACTCAGTTTCTTGCAATGTGAGTTTGACCTCTTCATATTGGTCCTCAATGTCATCCACCGTCTGCCTCGAGCAGCTTACTGTTTTTTTCTTCTCTTCCTCTCCCTCCCTCTTTTTCCCATTTTTTTCACTTTCCCTTGGCAGCAGCACACGCGGCGTGAATGCCAAGACCAGGGGGGCGGCCACGGGGACGGACAGATGGAGAGGTCGCGTTCAACAAGTGCGAAATGCAGAAGCTCTTGAAGAGGAGATGTGAAAGACAGACAGAACGAGCCGGACGAGGATGCAGAGGAGAGACAGAGCGGTGAGGTCTGTACCTGCGCAGGTGGCAGACTGGTCCACAGGGGCTCGCTGTCACTGCACTTGCACAGGCTGCAGGAGACGGAAAACAGCTCGGCTCGGCACGGATCTGCAGCTGCACTGCTGGTGAGGACAAACCGCGAGCGCCGCATTCATACAGGCACCAGAGTCTTATTTATAGCCATGTTACTCCATCGATACAACGCTGTAGCGCTCATTAAATATGTCTGATGTTTAGCGTTAACATTTAACGCTCATAGGGGGCGCTCATCAAAATGTTATTATTCATACAATTACTGACCCTAGGGCATGAAGGTATGTGTGTGTAGAAAGGATGTAATGAAATGTTGTGTTTCCATCCGTCTTGTCTTTTGTGTCATAACCACACCCCTAAGATCCCTTCACTCCACCCACATGCATTTTACTGCTCAGAAACACGAACGTGGCAAAATTCGAATTTTATGCTAACTGCCACAAAACAGAAAGAACGACGCCAAATGAAACTGCTTTTTCAAGTATTAGACTTATCATGTTAATATTATAACCTCAAAAGAAAAACTCTTTGGTTCAATAAACCACAAAAAAATTATATTTATAGCAAATTTATGACGATTAGTTGCACAGAAGTAGACAAATGAGACAAACAATGTTTATACGCTAGTTAAATAGATTAGCTAACACACTATTATAATAATATTTAATATTGTGCATACTTTACGTATCATTTATGGAAGGAGTCTCCAGTGTCAGTGCTTTGCGTTTTTTCTCGGTAACATGACAACTTGTGTTTTTTTTCCAAGACAGTGTTAATAAGAAATTATTCATGTAGATTAAAAATGTCATTTCATAATAAATGAAAACAATAGTTGTGGCACTTTGTAAAATATGCGATATAAGTTGAATAAAGCATTCAAGGTGTTCTGTACTGGTAACCATGCTATATTGTTGATAACATCATGCTAAAATTTGGTTTATTACTGGTATCATACATTGTACATCATGTTTCGTTAAAAGAAAATTTTTAGAATTATAACTCGTGGGAAAAAAATGACAGTAATCTAGCTACTAATAAACTGAGGTGAGCATTTCCAGGAGGCAGGAATTTATGTAAATGGGTGTGGTCAAGAGGTAATTACAATGTTTTCATAGTTCATCGTGCAAACATAAATTCTACTTGAATCGGGTTTTAGTAAGATTTTACGTCTTTAAGCTTATGTTCGATTTTAAACATAGTCAGTTAAAAGTAGTATCCGCAATGCGCCTCGCTCGAGACGAAGCTGCAGTAGGTCATGATGTCAGGTTGATTTACGTCTTCCGCGTGTCAGATGTCAGGACACTTCGCAGTCTCTGAATCCAGACACCGACATGATAACATCTCCGAGAGGTCATCCTTCACTCGTGTGGCTCGGTGCGCCGTGTGTACCTGTCAATAAACCGTGATTCATTAAGAACGCTTGCTCTGACAAATAGCCACGTGTTAATTCCTCCAGTACGGCTACACGCATCGCCCCTGCCCTTGGGAACGGTGTGGAAATATACAGCAGAAATAGGATATCAATCATACGGCATAAATCATGTGCAGCAAAGCACAGCACGTCACTTTTTGCCATGCAGTTAGAGGGCTGATTGGATTTATACGCAAATGTACTCAGTGCTTCTGGTTATGTACATGGGTGATAAACTGTTTATTATAAGAAGTTCGTTATTTTTTTAGGAGCAGGACTTCATGATTTGTTTTATTTCTTTTACAGCGATGATTAGAAATGTATGTGTTGTATATAGATAACATTGTGAAATTGAAAAGGATTAGCGATAATTATGAGATTGTGCCAAACAACTACCAATTAAACCCACATACTCTTAGGGAAAAAAGCTTCTTCGTTAGCCCTGAATTAGAATCCTTAAAGAACCCAAGAAGAACTCTTTTTCGATTCCTTAGGCTCGGCTGGCTTGGTACTTGAAGCACATTCTGATAGGAAACCACTTCACTGTAGGCTTCAACACTAGAGCCTTGAATGGTTTCCATAGAGATTAAATCATGGTGATCTGAGCTTCTGATTAGTGTAAAAAGTCATTTTTGTCAGACACACTTTCAGGGTTTAGACAATCATTTACACAATGTTTAGTCTAAGACTTTGGTGTAGGATTTAAGACAAAACTGTAGTGATGTAGTGTTCTTTGGCTAACTCTACTGGAATTAACAGTGCATAAAAAAAATACTAAAAACACATGATTATGAATCTGACTCTGGTTCTGATTTTAATTCAAAGTAAATCTAACTCTGATTTTGACTCTGATTCTGATTTTGTTTGTATTTGCCGAATACAAAGACCTGGCAAATAAAAAGATTGATTCTTACTTTTATTATGACTCTAATTTTATTTCTGATATCGACTCCATTTTTGACTCTAATTCTTTTGATGCTGATCACTGACATTGTCCATTTGACTCTGATCCTAACTGACTCTTATTCAGACTCAAATTCATTTGAACATTATCAGTCTGATTCTGAGTGACTGTTCCAGATGTTGATTCTTTTAACTTTGAACATTATCATTATCAATCTGATAAACACTCTAGCTGACTCTAATTCAGACTCACGTTAAGTCTGATTCTTTTGACTCCGATTAATATCATCATTAATAACCTGACTCTCACTCGGACTGACTCTGATTCAGACTTTGATTTCTTTAGCTCTGTGCATTATCAATCTGACTCTTAGTGAGATTCTTAGTGACTCTAATTGATCTCTGATTCTGATCATTATCATTACAGTTAATTAATCTGAATCCCACTCTGATTGACTCTGATGCAGACTGATTGTTCTGACTCTGACATTCTGACATTTTTATCATGATTTTAAGTCTGATGCTGATGAAGACTTTGATTATCATAATTATCATTATAGATCTGACTCTGCCTCTGGTTCACAGAGATTCTTATTAGATTTTCATCTCTACTTGTCAATAAAGTATTCTAATGCTTATTTTAACTCTGATTCTGACTCATTATAAATCAGACTCTGATTCCAATTCCAAATGTAGATTTTAACATTTTTTTATATAAATAACTTATGAATTTTATCTAATGAGATTGATGTGGGTATGTTCCTTTAAATTTCATATCAGTCGAGTTCAGATCCGGATTCACAAATCACCAACAAGGATTGTGACCACATGACGTCTTGGTGCATTTTGCTAAAAAATAAAAATAAAAATAAAAAATGCTTTATTAAAATCTGCGATCCAATGCCTGACCTTGTTGATGTTCGTTTTCTGTAACAAATTTTCATCTTTCTGTCTGAGGAACGTTGACATACATCAGAAAATTCCACTCATGTATGTCTCCAAGAAACACTCCTGTAGAACCTGTAGGACAAATGTCATGTGATATTCCTCCTAATCTAAATCAAATTACGGGCCATAAAAATGGTATTGCAGGGAAACGTGGAAAGAAATGGCAAACTGTGAATAGCTAATGAATCCAATCTGCATAGGAGGCACCTGATCAAACGCTCGAGCAATTATGAACACCATCAATCAAACCCGGGGTGTTAACAAAGCCACATATATGTTGAATTAAGGCTCGATATTATGATAAGCTTGGGAGCACTGAAATATGTTAGAGCCAATAATGAACAGATTTCATGTTATTTGTGCTAAACAAGTGCAATCTGACAACACAAGTACGTGTGAGGATGATAATTGCTAAATAATCTTTTCCAATAAAAAAAAAAGAATTCAAGCCAGAAATCTTTGCTGGCAGATTTTTTGAAGTAGCTAAGACATTAAAAAAAAGCATGAATGAAATGATCATGTTAAGAATGTTAAACTAATGCTGTCATTACTGCTCTATTGCATTAATATCCTTTGAGTCTTTACTGCACTTAGGAATCTCACAGGCGGTGTTTTAAACTGCTTCAAAACGAAAACCCAAAATGCGACTCAGTGTGTGTGCTCACAGCCACAAAGCCTGCAAGAGGGGTTTCGACTGGCTTAAGTACGCTATCATGGCGTCTCTTGTGTTGGATTCTTTTATTCGCCATCGTCAGGTTAATGAGTCTACCAGCCCACTTGATGTTGAGAGGCTTGCCACAAAGCCACGTCTCATTAGAGCCTGCCTGGCATTGCGCACCGAGACAAAAGCGCATTCACCCGCGCTACTGAATGCCTTCATGCTCCTCAATGCTGCCAGCCTGTGGAGTCGAGGCTGTGCCATCCATCCATCCATCTATCCATCCATCCATCCCTTCCCCCCCTTCCCTCCTGCTTGCTCGTATACCCTGGCAGCTGGCCAGCACCTCCACCACCACCAGAACCACAGCGAGCCCTCTTCTGCATGTGGCGCGATGCCAATGTAGCCGAGGGTTCACCCGTGCAGGCACACGTGCCCTCTCCTCTCTGCCAGACTTGCTATTGTCCTGCTACATGCTCCAAAGCGGAGAGGACGTGCGCAAGCTTGATGAAGCACACACTCCGGGCTGGTGGCCATTATCCATGGAAAAGAGGGTTATGAATTATCCACTGTGCGGCTGCTGTGTGTTATCATCCCTCTTGCAGGTGGACTCCCTTAACAGCATGGCATGATGGGTAAATGGCAAATATATTCCAGTACCACTGACTCACCATGTTGGCCCAAACCCTGCACTGCATACACATATGTATTGTATATATCTGACTGTTCAGACAGTGTTGATTCATGTTCTATAATTTTATATATATTTTTTTTATATGAATACGATCTAATATGTTTCTTACATGAGCGCTTGTACAGCAGATGCTACAAACGTATACAATTGGTGATGGTAATGCACCGTGAGGAGGGATTTATTTAACAGTTTTTAGAAGGAGTCTCCAGTTTCAGCACAGTGAGGTAAATTGTATGCTTTTACTTTAATTTATTTTTATTATTAACTACATCAAAAAGGCTACCTTGTTTCATAGACGTCTCACAACATGAACTGTAACTATAAATGGAAAAAGACTATGAGATGCTGGATTTTTAATAAGTAAACTGTATTATTGTAAGTTTGCATTTGGCTTTTGTCTTATCCAGAGTGACTTACAAAAGTGCTTTAAAGTTGGATAGATGCTTACATTGGGTTACTAGGTTACTAACTAAGTACCATCAGTCAAAATCAGTTTGGATGTGTTTTTTTTCAAGGGGGGGGGGGGGATTAACCCAAATATCTATGATTGTATTAAATAACTGTAAAAAAGTAATATTTGGCAGATTGCGGCAAGTGATAAAACGCCACGACATGCTGTTATTGGAAAATAAACCACTTCCAGTTGCTAACAGAGACTTCTAGTCATACTGTAAACGATTTATTACTTACTTTTGTAATACAGTATAACCTTAACACCTGACTAAACACTTCTGTGATCATTTGCATAATTAATATGATTGGTCTAAAGTTGTCATGCTTATTTTTTGACATCACAAACTGACCTCATTCACAATGTATAACTCAAAAAGCCATCTCGCGCCCCCCCCCCGCCACCCCACCCCCATTTATTCACATGAATGAATATATCAAACAGGTAAAGGATGATTATACCATAAGTACTCACTCATGACCTTTTGAAACAAGAGAAAATAAATGTACAAAATAAAGCAGTATACAACATTAAAACTCTGAATGAACACACAAAGGTGTGAATATGAAATGCATAGGCTTGGTGTTTATTGATATTGTTATTGTGTTTAATTTATGCTGAGGCAGTGACTAACAATATACGATGGTATTTGTTACATTTTTGTCATTTAATATACTTCCTGTGTATATTAAATGTATGTAAACAAGTATGCATAAAATATTTGTTTCAAAAGATTAAGATTACATGCAAGCTCTAATTATAACTTACTGCTCAAGATAATGTAAAGGTGAAGGGGCGAAAGACGATCATTTTAAATAACACTCATATGAAAAAGAGCCATCGAGAAGACCTTACACAACCCTGTTAGTACAACTAGATCACTAATATGCATTTGGAGCAAATTCATGGAGCTACGACTAATCATCCCAGGTTGCTAGTGAGCAAAAAGTTTTAATTTGGTCGGATGAGTCCAGATTGATTCTATTCCAGAGAGAAGGGTAAGAAAGGAAGCACATGAAGTGTTGCACCCATTATGCATACTACTCACTGTACAAGCCTCTGGAGGCAGAGTTATGATCTGGGGTTGCTTCAGTTGGGCAATAAAATGAAGTCAGCTGACAACCTGAATGTACTGAATGACCAGATTATGACTTCTTTGGAGTTTTTATTCCCTGATGGTACAGTGGTAACTTGGCATACAAATTTAATTCATTCCAAAGGCGTATTTTAAGACAAAAATTTGTATTGCGAAATGCATTTTCCCATAGGACGTAACATAAATACAGATAATTTAGGATTCTTCTTGGCACCAAGCTGAAACTGTCTCCCTTTTCTTCCTGCTACCATTCTTGCTAACATTTTTGGGACCCATGGTGCTATGTCTTCACTATATCTTGCACAAAATGCAAAAAAATGACCCCAGAAATTGTAAACTTGCTTCACTTATCTTTCCACTGACACAGGCAAGTTTTGAACGACACCTGGATGTACATTTGGTTCATTTATTCATATGCCAAAAATGCTTCATATACCGAGGCAAATTTTAGCAAAATTTCAGTTTTTAAGGCAAAAATCCTTAAGGTGTGTCAGTCGTATGCCAAGGTACCACTGCATGTCCATATTCCAGGACTTTTGTGAAACTGATTCTGGGACCATGAGAAATCATTTTCACACATGAACTGGACACAATATTGTGTGCCGGAATAAAAGTTGGTGACCTTCAAAAGTGTCAAAAGTGACTTAGGGCAATAATTCCTCTCATCAAATTTGGAGAAACTAGGATTGTGTGCAGGATCCCTTAAACACCATAGCCACAGTGAAGCACGGTGGTGGGAGCATTATCATACACTCTGCAAACTGTAATGGGACTTTGCGTAAATTGTGCTAAAATGTGCAGGAGGTCCTTCGGGACCAGTGTTGAAAAACTAGTCGCCTAAGCAAACACCTCATCTGCATTGCCCTGGAAACTTGTAGAAATTTTGAGTTCCATAAGAGAAGCCCTCATATCTAAATAGCTGTTTGAGCTGAAGATGATTTCTCAAAAGAAAAATCTAACCACAATTTTGCAAAAAAAAACACAAAATTACATCTTACCAAAGACTTAATTCTCTTTGATCATATTTCTATGTGATCAAAGAAAATTAAGAATTTCTATGTACAAAGACAAGAGATATTATGTGTGTAAATGTAAAGTGGATATTTGTACTTAAAAAAAAACACAATCTCTAAACAGAGCAGCAATATACCCTGGATGTCATCATTTCATTTTTTGATTGAATTTTGCTTAAACCTTGACACTTCCTCACCTATTAAACAACTTATTTTTTATTTCCGAACACACTTCATCCACTTACCTAACCCTTTCCCTTGTTGTTTATCATTCCTAATCAGTGCATTATTGCTTGTTATTAATGCATCAGTTCATTTTGACACAGCTAATGGCTCGGATTTTTCTCTGCTTAATTTATCTAGGCTCGAGATGGACTGCTTTACAGTCTGTGCAGATACATCTTTGTTCTCACTGTTTCTAGATTTTGTTTATTACATTAGATCCATATGATATCCTGTTTTAAATGTGACATGTTTTGCTTTATGGAGTACAGCTATTAATATACAATAGCTATGCTCAGTTATTTTTGTATTTAGATTGCAAAACAACATAAACTGAGTGTAAAAGGTTATCAGAGTTTCACTCGTGAAAGTAAATAACCTCCTGAGGAAGTCGGTAAGGAGATTAAAATATCTACCCAGTCTGACTCGCCTATATTTACTATCTGCTGGCAACAAATGTCAAGTAAATGAGGAATAAAAGCCGTGGCAGAGGATGGAGACGGAGAGGGAAAAAAATAAAATAAATAAATACAGCACGCGTGGAAAAATCATGTGCGTCAAAATTGCCCACAACAGCAGGCCTGCGTTTACCTTGACAAAAAGCCAATATCTTTCCAGGCATGGGGTCAGGAGTGTTAAAGATTTCTCGGCGTTAGTGCAGCTCGCTCCCCCTCCCGCGCACTATTTATAGCATGCAGGCCCGAGCAGCTGAGCTGACTGCAGTGATGTCACTGCCGCTGATGGAATGCTTTGTTCTGGAGTAGGTGTATGTGTGTGTGCGCACACAGCAAGATGGCTGACCCTCGCCATCTTCAGCACCATTGCCTTGAAACACAGATAAAATGCATCTAAAGTTTTGAGATAAAGGGATAAACATTTCACTGTAAATGTTATGAGCAGAATTTTTTCTTTTTCAGTAGTTGATCTCATGCATTCATTTTCACAGCATGCGTCCTGAGCCATTTGGGGAAATATCATCGACAAAATGCACTGTAGACACTTAAAAATAGATCTCACCTTTAAATAAAACATGGGTTTGTTTTAGATTACACACACATGCATTAAATGACACTTAAACTATTAGCCACACTGATTTCAATTCAAGGTCAGAGACATGCAGATGTATCTCATGTACAGTAAATGTTACATTAGATTTTTTTTAAATAAAAGGAAAAAAGTTTATGATGTCAGAAATTTTTTTACTATTTTTTTTATTCATAATGTGCAAAATACATTTTTCTTTATGAAAATACAACAAAAAAAACCTGCTCGTATAACAAATTTTATTTCCTTATACGAGATGTTGACTTATTTTGTGCTTAAAGACGTACCGAATGCCAAATTGATATTGTGCACATACACGTGAATTCGATGAGAATTTTTTGATGAGTCTATATTATTTGTATATTTGAGTGTGACTTGATTTTTTGCTTCAACCATAAACATATCACTTAAACAAAAGCAACAAAAAATAAAGCAAAAATATTCTATTCTAGAATGCATCATCCATGTGTATTAAAGTGTAAATTTTACATGATTTTATTTTACCAAGATATTGATGTGTATCTAAATTTAGAGAAAATTAAAATGTAAACTGATACAGCATAAGATGCTGCTGCTAAGAAGTAGGCTTATGCACCTGATTGTATTTTTTTTTTGTGTGTGTGTGTGTGTGTGTGTGTGTAAAGTTGGCTTGATTTATGTTATTTCTTAAATATAAAAACGTCTATATTAGATATAAATGCATTTCTTCAAGCATGAACCCAAGCGCAGGTCACACACTCACATTTCATCACTTTTTTCTGTACATTTCATTTCCGGTGTTGACTTCATTGTTTTCTCAAAGACTTTGCATGTGTATCTACCGTACGTATTTTATGCTCTCGTGCTAAAATTCATACAAGCTGTATTTGTTACGTGTGATGTTGACATGATTTTCTGCTCACAGACCAGCATGAGTAGCTGATTTC
Source organism: Leiocassis micropogon (assembly GCA_028565275.1). NCBI lineage: Eukaryota > Metazoa > Chordata > Actinopteri > Siluriformes > Bagridae > Leiocassis > Leiocassis micropogon. The sequence goes on along the minus strand of JAOVVA010000027.1, from coordinate 2,406,768 downwards.
TTTCTCTCTCTTTTTTACTATTGTGCTTCCATACTGATCTGATTTCACCGCTTTCACCCCCCGTGTGATCAGCGTCACTACGTAGCACGTGAAATGTACAGGTTTAGCCGCAGTATTAATGGAGCATTGTACTGATATGTATTTTTAGTAAGCATTCGGGCACTTCCAGTGTCCCTAAAAGAGTGCGGTTGCTAGGCAACCATGATTGTTGCCATGGAGATTCACGTGTTGGCAGCTGCTGCAATCAACATTATCTCAAGGCACATATTTTCATTCCAACAGTCAGGCGATCGCAGACAGCGAGTAGGAAAGACGAGTCTGTGGGACTGTAATCATGGCAGAACATATGCTCGCACATTACTCGCCGCATTACTGATCTGGTTTACGGCTGGAATGACGGCCGTGTTGAAATTAACTGCACTGAATTGTGTTGTGTTGAGGTTTGGGGTTTTAACGATGAACCACTGTTCATGCAGATATGATGGAATGTAAAGCATTTGGGATACTTTCTATGAATCTCATGTTTATAATGAAGTTTAAATACATTTTTAGCACTTTTTAAGGCATTATTCAGGCATGGTGAGAAGGACATGAATATCTATTGTGTGTAATGAACTGTTAAGTAACACAATACAAAATAAAACCCATTTTGCACACTTATTATAATTATGCTTTGGTTTTTAAATAAAGTAATTATAAACTATTAAGTAATCTAATTATTATTATATAAAACTTAATAATACAAATTTGCAACATACAACAATAAATGATAAAACTTTATAACATTACAAAATTAAAAATTTTAAAAATCTTAAAACAACTTGAGATGCTACAAAACTTTCCAACGGTGAAAAATCTTTAAACCTTAAAATGCTACTGTACATGCATGTACATGCAATCACCGTAAAATATTATACCAAGAAAAAAGCTGTACACTTTAAAGTCTTACACGTGTAAAATTCAAATTGTCATTTTTATTCATCTAAATAGTATCACTATTTAGATGATTAAATTTACAAAATACATTGTAAAGTTTAGTAGTACATTGTTCTAAAGTTTTAAGTTGCAAGGTCTTGTAGTAATTAGTAAAATCTTTAAATGTTGTAGTATGGTGTACATACCAATATTTGTAATATAGTCTAACTTAGTAAAGTTGCATGTTTAACCATTGTAAAATTCTGGTGCGAAGTAAAGTCATACATTATTGCAGTGAATGGCTAGGTTTTAAACAAAACTTTACATCATACTACGTTCATTACATGTATATATAAGTTGTTTTGTTTAAAACCTAGCCATTCACTGCAATAATGTATGAC
>JAOVVA010000027.1:2390985-2402470 GCA_028565275.1 Leiocassis micropogon | reverse complement strand
GTCACTGCTGTGTCTCTGTCCTTGTAATGGCCTCATAAATTACATTTTCTTTCTGCTGTCTTTAATTACCACACAAAAGACTGAGCAAAGCAGGGAGTCGAGGTACTGAAAAAAGAAGAAGAAGGGGAACCTGTAATGATCTTCTCTTTCAGTGTTTTTTTTTCTTCCGTTGACATTTACCAGCTCAGTGTGAAAGGCAGTTGCTAGACCAGGTGCCTCGACATACACGTTTGACCCCTGGGTCAATTCTGACTGAGGAAGCTCAGGATGACAAGGCAGAAAAGGTTACACGCGGCCCTTGTACACGTGAAAGCACGTCCAGCTCACCGTCCAGGGTGAATGGAGCCAGGATGAGGAATTTCATGCATAAAATTACCGCTGGATGACTTGTCTTGCTCCTGTCGCACTGATATCCCCAGATAACCAGCAAAGGCAAAGAGAACCCCCCACCCCACCCACACACACACACACACACACACACACACACACATACACACACACACACACGGACAAACAGGGACACCCCACAGCATCCTGCAGCCATGCTCCTATTCATGTGCCTCGGCCATGAGGAGGTGCTGCATCTTCTGCGCTCATTACCAACCAAATTAGGTCACCGTGGGTGGGAGGGAGAAGACTCGGGCGCCATTCTTTCACATGCATGTGGATAATCTTCATAAACCAGAGCTGCTGTGAGCAAAGGAAGAGAAGGAAGAAGGGCAAATGTAGGAAACACTGCTGTTGTAAGGTTTGAAGAACGACAGAGCAGGCATAAAGTGTATGTCTACATGCACAATGGCAGGCATGAAGGAGAAGAAAGGTGTGTAGGAGAAAAAAAAAGCAAACGTTTTTACACACTTTTCCTTTTTTTTCTCGTGCATTCACACTAATCCTGCACACCATGTATCCACAGAGTATAAATGATCATCATGTATGGAAATAAAGCTTGTTTAAAAGGTCAAAACTCTTAAATCCTTCCAAAATCAATATGTAATGTGTATAATAACTATAAAATGAGTCCTAAAATCAAAATCAGTTCAAACTGCAAAACAAGTGACCAATTATCCTTGATCATTCACACAGTATATTGATGCAACTCTTGTTTGTATAACGAAAAAAAAAGAGGAAAAATGCAACATTTTATAGCAAGCCGTGATGAGGTGGAGGTCGAATCAAAGTCATTAATTAGTACTACATGGAGAATGAGGATGTATTAGTGGAAAATAATGTAATATACACACTACTGCATTGTTTGTTAATTACATTTATCCAAATTTTCCTCTACACTTCAAAATAACTACAAAAAAATAATAATTATAACTTAATTATAATTATAGCATATTAACATTGAAACAACAAATACTGCAAATGTCATATTTATATCACTGTAAACTAAATATACTGTTTATTGACCCAGATTTGAATGTTGATGCAAATACCTGATCTGTTAGTTGATTTCTCAGACATGTTAAAGAATGGTGTGTGCTCTTGTTAAAATAAGAAATTATTATATATAGTATAAAATCATTAATTTCAAAAGAATTAGAATATACTCACCGATTTATGCTTCTTTAAATACACAACCGCTATAGTAATAACCAAATATCCTTAACGAGTCATATTTGATGCAAAATTTGTAATTTTAGCAACAGAAACATTTTTTGTTTGTTTTAAACTTCCAAATAGAGCTCTAATGTTGGAATATTGATATCACTATAAAAAGAGTGTCCACAGATTTGTTTTTGCCTTTTACACACACACACACACACACACACACACACACACACACAAACACACCCGCACAAACAACTGTTTTCTCATTTCCCAAGCATGAAACCAAAATGTTAATTGATCATTAGTTTTTTGTTTGTTTGTTTATTTGTTTTTAATGATTGATGATCATTTGAAAAGAGCTGTCAGTGCAGTGATGCACAATTTACAGTATGATGCATCATTAGTTTGAATCAGAGAGCGAGAGAGATAGAGAGACGTTGTACTATGATGAGAATAATCATCTGGATGTAGGAAAGAAAGAAGATCCCTGCATATGGAGTGGCTTAGCCGGCTTTAATCCTTTGCACAAATCAGTCCAGGGTTATTAAAACAAGGTGCATGATGTATAGAGCATGATAAATAAATAAAACTGGGTTAAAGACTGAGCTAAAGCAGGAGCTCTGGCTGCACTGGGTGGTGATGCTGTGACCTACTTTATGTTTTTTTTTTATGAGTAATTGATTGAAAAGCAGCTGTAGGCTACTGTAAAGTACAACCTTTGAGTGTGTCTGTGTGTGTATGTGTGTGTGTGTGAGAGAGAGAGAGAGAGAGAGAGAGAGACGTTAAAGGGAGTATCTCTCTCTAATCATCTCTGGCTCATCAGTAAAGCATGCACACACTACATGACATGTGCTATAATGCAATAATGCCCAGCACCCGTGAATCACTCTGTGTGTGTGAAAGCTTTATGCATGTAGCTTAATGCATGCATTTTTTAAATGCACGTGATGAATGACGTCCGAAATGGCAATATTAGTGTTTCGCCGACATTCACGCGCAGCTTTCGTTCATGTCATTTTTTTGACAATAAATGAAGCGCGCGTGCACGTTATTAACCATGCGCTGCATTTCTCATTAATCATCATCATCATCATCATCATCATGAGCATCGTTTGACATCTCAGTCGAGAAAATTGAATAAGTTTGTGTGGTTACACAGTAGAACAACAGCTTGCACGCTGAAGCATGTAAACACACACACACACACACACACACACACACACACACACACACACACACACACGCTAAAAATATTAATAATAGAGAAGAAATAAGTCTTCAAGGATTGCGTACGCGGATTCTCATTCAAGATACAGTTTCTAGACAGCACTGCTGTTTAATGCCATCTTCATCTTCTTGATATTCTAACTTATTATAATGACAATTATCATAAAAATACATTCTAAAATGTTATAACAGCTCATTATTATTATTATTATTATTATTATTATTATTATTATTATTATTATTATTATAAAATAAAGTGGAAAATCCCCAGATGTCCAGTTCATTATATGTGGCTCAATATTGCATATATAAATGCCAATAATAGTAATAATAATAATAATCATCATCATCATCATCTTTAAACAATAACAGCTGAGTAAAAAACTTTTAAAAAATAACAATTTAGTTATAATTTATAAAACAATTTATAATTTTTGATTAGCTACATTTGCTGAAACAAGCTACTTATATAAGCCTATATGCATTCTGATTATTATTATTATTATTATTAATGAAAGGACATAATAATAATAATAATAATAATAATAATAATAATAATAATAATAAACACCAGATTTTACTTGAGGGTAAACATTTGCACTTCTTTGCACCCACCTACTTTAACTTCCTTAAGATGATAGATCATCCTAAATCATCTATAACAGCTTATAAAACCGGGATAACATTTTCTCTGCTGCACTTGCAGGTCACATCACTGCATCTTCAGTCACCATTTTCTCTTTCACCTCCTCCTTCAGCCCTAGATTTTTTTAAACACCCCAGGCCTCAGGTCATGCATGATTAATAAATGTTTATCTGTTTGGAAATGGTGCACAATGGACTGGTGACCCTGCGCAGCCTCGACACCTCGCTGGAGGAGAGAAAAGGGGCGCCTCCGGGGCCTGAGGGTCCTCCAGGCACTGACCCCCGGCTCCCATCATTCACTGCTGCAGCTGCCTTTGTTTCAGCACCAACAATGAGATGGTTTTCCCAGGGAAGGAAAAAAAGCAATGTGCTCTTAAAACACACACACACACACACACACACCAAGTTGCAGGCAGCCATTTTATCGGTGCAGCGCGCGCTATTATTGCAGCCTACAATTTAGACTTCTAGATCTTAACGATCTTGATAGTGATGCAAAAATAAAAAATAAAAATACTACGACTGATACTAATAATCCTCATCATCATCCTGAAATTTGCTGCTTACTAAAAGTCTACAAACATGTTAGCTTTTTGTTCAACGCAAGAAAAGGCCCTTTGGTGCAGCGCGTGCACTCACCATCAAAGACAAAATGAAACAAACCTGGATCTAATAAATAACTCTCTTTTTTTTAAACTACAGTATATTATCAAGTGTTCACAAGAAACGCTATAGGTATAGGACAAAAAAAAAAAAACGATCTCTCCTGCCCAAGTCGCATCTTTTAATTATTAATGCATCATCATATGTGTGAAATGTGATTGATTTTTTCTCTCTCTTTTTCAAGAAATATTTTGCAGCACGGATTATAAATAGATTCCCTCATGGACGCGTTAAATGGATGTAAATTGCGGTGTTAAAGGCTTTACGCAGAGGTCCGTGTGTCGTTTCGGTAAGCTATTGTGGTCCAAAAATACGCAAGCGCGTGTCATAGTGTCGTAAATTCCTTATATAACCTTTAAAAATAGTCTTGCACTTGCTGCAAATAGTGATGCAAGAAAGACACGAGGAAATACAGTAGGGCTAAGTGATGGTGATGATGATGATGATGATGCAGAGGTGCAGTATGTGTTTGTGTGTGTGTGCGTGTGTGTGTGTGTGAGAGAGAGAGAGAGAGAGAGAGAGAGAGAATGTGCCTGCTCGGGTGACGAATTGCATCTTGGAGATGCCACTGAGGTCAGGGATCAGGAACGAACCTGGAGTCGGATGCAGCTGCGTGATGTAGTGATGGGATACCTAATCATTTCTTTAGATGTGGGCGACCCCGTGTACAGCACGCTGCAATAGTGTAAATGGTAAAGAAGCTGCTTTTTCCTCCCTGTAGAGCTATTGCAGCATGTGTGTATATATGTGTGTGTGTGTGTGTGTGTGTGTGAGCGAGAGAGAGAGAGAGAGAGAGAGAGAGAGAGGGAGGGAGGTAGAGATTTAACTCATTATAATGCACACAGCGACCTGCCCTCTTTCGGGGGGGAAAAAAGGGAAAAAAAGCGCAGCCATGCTTTGCAGAGGCTCTCCAGCCCCCCTGACTCACTCCAACACAGGGCAAGCCGCACAACGGACGCTTCCTGCTCTACTCTCTCTCTCTCTCTCTCTCACTCTCTCTTTCATTCTCTCTCTCTCTCTCTCTCTCTCTCTCTCTCTCTCTCTCTTTCGTATACACAATGCATAAAGTCCTGATGGGAGGAAGCAGGAACGGGCTGAAATAAAAGCAGCAAGCTTTTCATCCACGACAAATAGCGGATACGTCTTGCGCGTCATCTCTGCATCCATCCACCCAAGCACGGAGTGTGTATGTAAGTAAGTACATCAGGACCGCATCCAGGAATGCAATCTGCTCGTTTTGCACATGAAATGTGAAGAAAGACCAAAACGTTTGTGTGTGTAAAGCTCTCTCCATGCAGCTCTCAGCATCAGTGCGTGACGCGCGATACACTCGCTATTGTTACGCGCGGGGGGAAAAAGAGAGCGCAGTACAATAGGCGGCATCATCATCATGTCGTGCTTTATAGTGTAGAGCGCATCCTTAGATACACACGTCGTGTTATTTGTGTGTGTGTGTGTGTGTGTGTGTGTGTGTGTTTCTTCTTCTGCTTCTTCTTCTTTGCCTCATCACCGCATCATCGCCCTGCTCTTCTCAGACAATAGATGTGGGACAACCTGGACAAAATGTATATTTTTCTTATGCACGAAATAAGTAGGGTGTACTTACTTAAGGAGCATGCACAGGTTGTATTTTTGTTCATTTTGTCTTGGTTTGTTCGGTGTTTTTTGTTTTTGTTGTTTCACCATCATCACGCAAAAAGCATGCACTTTGATTTCATTAATTAATTAATTAATTAATTAATTAATTATTTGTTATACTTTTGTGCAAGATGTGAAAACATGATGTCTTGTAAGCAGTGATGATGATGATGGTATGAATGATGATGCGATTGCTCACTAAAGGTATGATGGTCTGCACAGCTTTAAGTGCTTCTGAGGCTACTGATGGCCGCTTACTGAATTTCACATTACATCAGCTGTAGCCTGAGGCGTGCTAATGCTATTAGCAGTAATGTGAAACATTAATGGAGATATAGTCTGGAGAGTGTTATAGAACACTTTAGCAGGCCTTAAAATATGAATTACGAATGAAAAAAAATTTAATGTGACCCTCTGACAGAAGATTGAGAGAGAGAGAGAGAGAGAGAGAGAGAGAGAGTATGTGTGTGTGTCTGTGTGTGAAATCTTTGAGGTCAAGAGAATGAAAAATTTGCCAGGAAAGAAAAATCTGAGTGTCACACCAGGCGTGGGCGCAGTGTATCAGAGTGTACTATGGTGTATTGTATTGTATTGTGTGTGTGTGTGCATAAATTGAAGATCCTAAAAAAAAACCTATATGGATTATATAATCAGTGTTATAGGAGTAGCAAGTAGTAATACAGTGCAAGCCAGCACAAATCTACATATCGGACTATCTAAAGAGGACACATAGTTAAAACCTTTCAGTGTGGTGATTAATGTGACAAATCCCTGTGTGTGTGTGTGTGTGTGTGTGTGTGTGTGTGTGTGTGTGTGAGCGAGAGAGAGAGATGGGAGGGTGCTGGTGGTGGTGGTGGTGTTGTATAAATAGAGTGATTATGTCAGAGCAACGCGTCTCACTTTTAGTTTTCAAGGACACAGGGAGACGATCAGTGACGTCACTACCGGCAGAAGAGGCAGCGTCCCGCACCAGATGCTTTATTTGTTTAGTTGGAGAGCGATTATAAATCCCTTAAGTGAACCAGAAGAGTGGGTGTGTGTGTGTGTGGGGCGGGGGGACAATCAAGGAGGACGGGATGCAGGGAGATCAGGGGAATTTCACAGCTGAGTTTGGATTTTTTTTTTTTGTTGTAATTTTGGACCTACTGTGATTTTTATATCGTGTCTATAATATCCTGGATTTGTATTATCTTTTAATTTTTTACACCTGAAACTGGAGCATGATTGAAAAAAACCTAATGTGTGTGTGTGTGTGTGTGTGTGTGTGTGTGTGTGTGTGTGTGTGTGTGTTTTCATCTTGTAGGTGTGTGCTCCAGAAGACATCGCACAAATTGTTTTTTTGGGGGGGGTGAATTCCTCTTTGAAGCAGATTCTACTTTAAACTCACAATGGCTTTGCAGAGTTTATTTTCTTTTTTACCCATTTTTTTGAGGATGAAGGATGAAGGCAACCTTCTCAGTCTTTTACGCGCATCATGTAGTGTTTCAGCTCCAACAATTAAGCAGGCAAATCAGCTTGCTTGTGTGGTTTTTCTTTTTTTCCCTTTCATCCCCTCATCCGCTCAGCACCACTTTTAAGCACTTAAGGAAAGGTGGTGCTCACAGGATACCGACCAGACGACCGTGAGTCGCGCGCCGGAACATGAACCAGGATGAATATGGATTTTTTTTTTGTTTCAAGGAGCCAGTGATATTACAGCTGCTTGCACTGGAGTTGGGTTTGAGGTGGGGAAAAAGGAGGGGGTGGGTTATGGGAATAAATCAGTGTATGTGTGTGTGTGTGTATGTGTGTGTGTGTGTGTATGTATGTGTGTGCGTGTGTGCAGACTGATTGATCTGAGACTCTAGCTCTCCGTGTTCACAGCGGACCTTGATTTAATGTCTTACAATTAAGGCACGCGGTGAATGCCAAGAGCGGAGCCTTTCGCCATCACACACAAAACAAAAGCGTGAAGTCTTCACTCAGTACTGCATTGCTCATGAATTTTAATATTTCTAATAAAAAATAATAAAGCATGACTGAATCAGTAGGTCTGGGTTTGGATCTTTTGGAACCTTAAAGTCACAGGAAAATTACTTGTCCTTGGCCCTTTTTGTGGCCTTAATCTATAAAAACCATATAGAACCTTTAAAATGATTTCATCTCTTTCAGGATGAAGATTTAAAGGTGCAAGTGAAGGTAAAAACAAAAAAAGGTACATTTGGTGTTTCCTTAACATGACCATGCTTAGTAAGAAGAAAATCTTTAAAAGAGAATCAGAATGTAGATTTTATGGGATAAAAAAGTGAATTTTCATATGGATAAAGGATTGCACAGTTTATACTGGAATTGAGGCGCTGTCCAGGTCTTGTGGTGCTGAATACCTTGTATTGCCCCCTTACACAAGGCGGGAAAAACAACAAAGTTCAGATTTAAAACATTTATCATTTATAAACCACTGCTTTTAAATCCTAGAAATTAATAAGAGATGAAAATGGAGATAAATCAGTTCCCTGTAGAGTCTTTAAATCATTTTTAACTCTTTGTCTGACTGTGTGCATACATTATTATTTGCTATTACACCATTGCTATTACACCATTATTAATATTATCATTGATATAAATGTTCATAAAAAGTTTCACTCAGATTGTGCTTATGATCAGAAAAAGGTGTAAATGAAACATTTGTAAAATAAGATAATTTAAAAATATATATTTGTTTTTTTAGGCCTCAACACCATGAGAATTTTCTGCATGCAGAATAAGCATTCATGATCGATAACAAATCAAATCAACAATAATCCATCCAAATTCTACATATCATCATGTTAGTTAGTCAGGATGCTACAGGAGCATCACTGTTTAAGTGTTGAAATGTTTTGTATTGATGTAAACGCACAAAACTAACATACATGAAGAGGCAAAAATTCTCATAATATTAAATGTATAGTATTTGCAATTTTGTTTTAAATAAGTGTTTTAATGACAGGGTCTTGCAATGATCTTGCAAAATCAGCAGTGTGAAATTAAATTGGCTTCAGTTGGTGTACTTGTTTAATATTGAATGCGCGCACACACACACACACACACACACACACACACACAAATTATTATTACTGTTTAGTTCTGCATAGTTGCCAATGTTAATGTTTGTTGGAGATTATAGAAATTAATGTTTATTTATATTTTATAATGATTTTCCATTTTTTTGATAGTTGACATCATCAACTTTTAACCTTACACTGAATGTTCTTCAAATATTTACAATCCCATCTCACATTAGTAGAAATAAATTGACTTTAATTCATCTGCTAAATTAAGATTTTTTTGCGTTTAACATTTTAAACAGAGATGTGTGTTTTGTTTAAGAACCTCATTGACAATCCTGGGATTTGATCTCACAACTTTGTAGATGTTAGAACAACCCATCTGTCCTTTAATGAACAATGGAAAAATTATGGAGAAAAAAAAACCCTATAACAATAATAAACTGACCTGCTTTATTGTTTCTGATTTCTTACAAATACCTTGCACTATCTTGAGACAATACTAGACTTCAAAATTTCTTACCTAATCACCTACAAGCGTTTAAATCCCCGCCAGTGAGAAACAACAGCGCCCCCTGTTGATCAAAATCAACGTTTAAGAACAGCTAAGCAGATTACCCGTGCAATGGAATGTGGTCAGAATAATGCGACATAATGATCGAATCAAATCAGATTATCAGCAAGACATGACATCATAATAAAAAGCGATACGCTCTCTCAGAAATAATAAAGTGCTCTTTTATCTTTTGATAAGAAGACACCATATTGAGAGGGAGGGATGTTTTGTATTTGCTGAATGTGTTACCTGAAAATGTGAATATAATGCAATGATTAAATGTACACACTGTGCATTAAATTAATAACAAATACACACACATATACATTGTATTCATGCACATTAAAAGTCCAAGAAATACAAAATAAAATAAAATTTTACCTTGATGCAACTACACTTTGGCAAAGAGTGTAGAAATCAGGGACTGAGTTATCATCAGATATCCATTTTTATGCAGAAACCTGTTAACCTTTCTTAAATCGTTAATAAAATTAAAGGCTAGATGACAACCAGTGAGAGTTATAACCGTCTGATCTTTCACTTCACTTTGAAGGCTTTTTCTTTGAAATCTGAACAATATCAAATTTAGCATCATATTTTTTTTTTCTAAGAGAAGAATATAACGTGACAAACCTGCAAAAGAAAGTGTTTACAAGAACTTGCTCCTGAGTCAAAAAAGGATTTTCGATTTTACACTGATAACAGAAGCACTCCTAGCTGGGTTAGCAGTGTTACATTACAGTCTTTCACACACACACACACACACACACACACACACATGCACTATTCTCCGAATTACACCACCGCCCCATGGCAGCAGGCGGACGAGGTAAGTCCATCCTCTCTGCAGAGCGCGTGCATCATTATTCTCATCATGCCCCGGGGCAGGACAGAGCGGCGCGCGCAGCCACACCAGCCGCTCTCACATGAAGAACTCGGACTAATTGGTATGAAGTGACCACTTTGAAATGATGAAATTGCTACAGGGTGAGGGGGGGGGGTGGCGACATCTCTTGATCCAATTCAGTTGCTAAGCAACTGATGTTTGTTAAAGGCACAAAGAGAGCCGGAGAAGTAATTGAATTAGCATGTATTATACGCTGCAAACTTCAGCGCTCGCGCGCCGCATGACTGTGAGGAGACAAAAGCGCGGCGCGAGCGGAGCGGGTCCACACTTCAGGATCAGAGACACGTTAATGCTGACGCTGTGGGGACGCTGAGCCATTTACAGCAACACTCTGACCTTCATTTACACTACAGAACACTACAGAAACAGGGACAAAGAACAGAAAGAGCGAGGGATGGTCACTGGATGGATGCAAGGATGATCCAAAAAAAAGGACAAATGAATGTAGATGGATTATATAGGGACACACACACACACACACACACACACCCACGATGTAGGACAAAGAATGACTGGGTCACGGATAGGAAACTTTGATGAGTGGGTCAATAGATAGGTGGATAAATGATATGATAAAATGATGCAAAAATACACACTGTGGATAAAGGGATTGATGGGTGTGATTTAAGGAATTAATAGATGAAGGGATGACTGCGCAGTGATTGAATGGATGGATAGATGGATGGATGGGTGGATGGATGTCAGATAAATAAATGACCAGATATTGTCCATTCTATCATTCTACATAGTACATTGGATGATGGGTGGCTGTATAGATGAATGATGGGTATTTGGATGGATTGGTTTTGTCTGGCTGGCTGGATGGATCAAAAAACAAATTTATGGATAGATGAATGGATAGATGAATGATGGGTAGAAAGATGGGCACGTGATGGATGCATGGGTGGGTGGGTGTAACAATACATGGATGGATGGATGGATGGATGGATGGATGGATGGATGAATGGATCAAAAGATAAATAGGTAGATATGTATGTATGTATGTATGTATGTATGTATGTATGTATGGATGTATGTATGTATGGATGTATGTATGTATGTATGTATGGATGGATGGATGGATAGATGGATAAAAATGCATGGTTGTTGGATGAAAATAAGGAAGATAGTTTGGAGTGATGAATGTAACAATAAATGGATGGATGAATGTGTGTTAAATGAAAAGCTGGATGGTAGTGTTATGATCTGGGGTTGCTTTAGTTGGTCAGTTCTAGGCTCAAAAACATTATGTGGCAAGAAAATAATGTC
>JAOVVA010000027.1:2373004-2389344 GCA_028565275.1 Leiocassis micropogon | reverse complement strand
TATGTATGTATGTATGTATGTATGTATGTATGTATGTATGGATGGATGGGTGGGTGAATGATGGGTGGATGTACGAATAGATGGATGGATGGATGTGTAATACAATAAATAGCCAGCTTGATGGATGAATATGTGTACCAAAAGCTGAATGTAATAAACACGGTATAATAAAATGGCACATAAAATAAACACACCCTGAATCTACGGATTCTACTGAATCTACTGAGAAAAAGAAATCATGATGTTTTATTACAGTAGGGAAAAGAACAGAGGGATGTACCAGTGAGAAACAGGTGCAGAGGATGACAGATGATCAGGCCAGTGATTAGTATACAGGTGATGCTGAATGCTGCGTTGGTTGGAACAGACGAGAGGGGAAATAAGGTCGCTGCTGAGGTTGTTACACAATTTTTAAATTGTATCTTTAGGCACTTTGCAGCCTGTCACAGTAAAACACCTGTTCCCATTTTTAGTATAATTTAATTATGGTTTGAGGTTCTTTTTTTAGTTTGACATTTACTCTGATATAAGAGGAATCAAATCTTGTTTTTAGGAAAATAATTAATTTCTGAGTGGTAACGCTGTCTCCACTCCACCACACCACTGTGTTGTTCTTTTTCTCTATTTAAAAAAAAAAAAAAAAATTATGCAGATTATTTCCCCCCTTGAGTCCTCTGCCTATGTACACACTGACATCATGTGGTACAAATTGGTTACTACAAGATCATTAGTTTACAAATTCTTTGATTATGAATTGTGTCATTTTTATAACCACAAACTATTTTTTACGTCAATTAGTATTGAACTTGAATAATTTCTAGAATCTTATACTGATAAATGTAGGCACTGGTAGTGAAACAATAGCAGCAAACACAGACTTTCATGCTGAGGAAATAATTATATTGTAAAATGTTCATGAGAAATCTGATTAAATACAATTAAAAATGTGAGAAAATGTCTGCTTTTGAAGACATCCTGTTTAATCACAAGCAAGACTTTTATAAAAATGAAATAAAATCATAATAAAAACAAATACATATTTGGACTATTTCCATATGTTCTGCTGATAAATAAATGACGTGGAGTGTGGTGCTGTGGGCAACCCCTCGGGCAGCCAGGGGCGGGGCATCAGGAGAAAAGGCTCCTACCGCTAGATCTGGCAGGCACGGTGGTGTAGCACTGATGCTTTGATTCCTCCCTGGCAGTCTGTGTGCATGGAATTCACATGTTCTCCCTGTGCTTGGTGGGTTTCCTCCGGGTACTCCAGATTAGTCTGATTGGCGTTCCCAAATTGCCCTTAGTCTGTGTAGATCCCTGAACAGGATAAGCGTTGATGAAAATGAATTAACAGTGCTAGATCAGTAATAGGAGATAGTGTCTCACTCTCACTGTCCCTTTGTTTTGCTTTCTCTGTCTCCCTGTCTCAATCTTTCTGTATCTGTCCCACTCTCTCTCTTTCTCAGTCTGTCATTCTGTCTCCTTGCTTTCTTTCTTGCTCTCTGTCTCTCTCTCACTCTCTGTGACTTTCCCATGTGTTTTGCTTTCTCTGACTCTTTCTTTCTGTCGGTCTGTCACTCTTTGTGTCTGTCTTGCTGTTTTGCTCTCTGTTTCATGCTGTCTATCACTGTGTTGTGCTCTCTCTGTCTCTCTGTGCTTCACTGTCTTTGACTCCGTTTCGCTTTCCCTCTTCTCTCTCTCTCTTTCTTTCTGTCCTTCTATCACTTTCAGTGTCACTGTTTTGCTTTCTGTCTCTCTCTCTCTCTGTCTATATGTTTTTTTTCTGTCTCTTTCTCACTATTCTCTCTCGCTCTCTGTTTCTGTCTCTCTGTAACTCCCTGTGTCTCTGTTTCTTGTTTTGCTCTCTGAGTCCCCCCTGTTCCTGAGTGGTAATCTCAGTAACAGCTCTGTACTTCAGTACATAATGTGTCCATGCTGCAGGAGGAGAAGTGCCATGGAGTCTGTGGCTGCGGTTTGACCGTCCTGGCTCATCTCGTCTCATTAGCGCTGTTTGATTGGGCATGAAGGTGTTCCTCTGTTCTGCCATCACAAGATGAAAAGCGAGCCTCGGGCCCTCAGCTGTCTGTGAGGAGGTTCTGCTCTACTGCCTGGCCAAAAGAACGCTTCTTTACACCCCGAGCTGCGGAGACAAGAATGATCACATCTGCATTAATACCTTACTCAAGTGCTAATGTCTTGTCTCTCTTTAGGTTCCGTAGATTATCTTCATCTTTAAAGGAAAGAAAGGAAAATTCTGAATATATTTGACAGGGGAATCATGAGGAGCCACCCGATACGATATCACGATACCTACGATTTGTATTGTGTTTCTGTTACTTAGTGTCTGTCTGTCTGTCTGTCTGTCTGTCTATATAGATTAACAAACTTACCAAATAATTCCCTACTACAGTACCACACAGAGTGCTGTGGTTCCTGCCAGAGTGAGGAACAGTTTACAGAGTGCCACCTACAGGATTATAAAGGAACTGCAACATATTACCACCTCAAATGCAAAAATATATAAATTAAAATTTTCTTTAAAACAAATTATGGCGTCAAGAAGATGACACATGAATCGCCACACAAAAGATTTGCGATATGATACTGAATCAGTTTATAATGTAGAATATAATGTAGTGGAGAACCTCTCAGAACTCCAATCTAACCCCAGAGAGGGGCGTGTTCTCTCCCTGACCTCTCGTCCTCACACTTACACAAAGAGTTTAATTTATGATAAAAAAAAAAACCTTTTGTGGACAGTTAAACTTTTTTTTATAATTATATCATTGTTCTACCTTTTTACATAGAATCTTTAATTGTCACTTTAATAGAATATTAAACATTTTACTTATTTTTTAGAATTTACACAATTAAAATGAAAGGTACCACAATTTTTTAGTGGTTGTCCCCGTTGCTAGGGATGATGCAGTAATTTAAGGACTGTGATTGGTTGATAAAAAAATCTCTAAAGGTCCTAAAATGTGCTCTTTGTGAAAATAGAAAATATGATAATAGAATAGACAGTGAAATCATAATGTTTGTATATAAAGAAATTGTAAAATTGTGACAACTGGCTACTTTATGCAAAGTTTCTGTTATAGGCTAAATATCTTAAAGTTAATTAAAAATGTTAAAAATGTGTCTACTTTTGAAGCAACCAATTTCCACGCAGTAGTTACTATATTTAAGTTCTTACATTTATTTACCGTACTGATTTGATTACTTGTAATCCATTTCAGATTAATTGGAGCGAAATAGTTCAGCTTTGAACAATTTACATGATTGCAGGACAGTCTATTTAAGTTGCACTTTTTATGGTATGGTATTAGATCAGTGTTTACTTGGATGTTTAGTGTTCGGAGAATATTTCTATATCTCTGCTATAGAAACTCTTAAGCCTCTTAAAAGTCCTCCTCTCTACTCTTAACAATTTTACCATAGGAGCTGTTTTAGGTCTAAAATGTTTCGTGAATCATTTTTATCTTTACTAAGATTTAGTCCTAAATTTAAGTGAAAATTCTAAGAATTTTCTTAGAATTTCATCACTAGGAGCAACTTTTAAGCTTAAGAAGCTTTGTGAATATGGGCCCTAGTCAGTCATTTCTAGCCAGGTGTTGTTGTTGTTGTTGTTGCTTCTGCTGCTGCTTTATTTTTGACTGTGACAATCTTATAAAGGGTTCTTTGGAAAGCCAAAAGTTCTTACGTTTCTAATACTGTTTAAACTGGAGCATTTTCAGAAAGGCAAAAAGTAGCTTTTATGGTTCCCCAGAAGGACAACCATAGAACCTCTAATGGCTCTAGCTTCAACTTTGCAAAGATCAATGTGAGAACCATGTTTGTTCACAAAAGAGACATTGTTGTTCCTTAAAGAACCCTTTGAGCATTGATTTTTAGCTATTTGTTTTACTCGAGAATGTGACAGTGTTGTATTCTTAGACCTTGTGGACCTTTTGGACAGACAAACAAACACTTTGTTTTAGGGTTCTGCACAGAAGCTTTAATGGCTCCTGTAATGGCACAACAGGTCTAGCTTTAATGATTGAACAAAATTAAAGAAATGGTTCTTTAGGTCCTTCTAATTGTGGTTACTGCTGCTGCTGTTGTTTCTGGTATTGTTATTGTTCCAGTTGTTGCTGTTATTGTTGTTTCTCTGTTGTTGTTGCAGATGTTGCTTTTGTTGCTGCTGCTATTGTTGTTTCTGTTGTTATAGTTGCTTTTGCTGTTATTCTGGGTTTTGTTGTTCATTTTGCTGTTGCTGCTGTTTTCATGTTGCTTTTGTTGTTGTTGATGTTGCTGATGTTGTTGTTGCTGTTATTGGTGCTGTTGTTGATGCTTACTATCATTGGTGGGGTTCATGTTGCTGTTGTTTTACTTCATTGTTTATGTAACATGTATGGTAGGAGTCTCCAGTGTCAGTGCTTTGTAACAGTCAGCAAGTTTTCAAAATGTTTGCTCAAAAAAGCAAAAATAGGTGAAAGAAAGAGAAAAAAAAGATTGGTTGGTGAGGGAACGATTACTTGCCTTTGCTACAATGTAAGGGAGAACAAGACCTAGCTTTTTTCTTTAACATTCCAGAATGTTAAATGTAACTATAAATGGATAATAAAAGCTCAGTGTGATATTCATTAACAAATAAAACACTGCATAATGTACATATTGTTGTGGCTTAAAATAAATAAAATGATTTATAATGTGCAGTTAGTGGTTTAAAAATTCTGTTGCTTATTATTTTCCTTTAACAACACTTTCCTCTGGAGTTTAATCCTTGAGACAGTAGATTAAGTAAAACTATGGCAGAAATATTGTTGCTGAAATATGATATTGTTTGTATGTTTTTTTCGTAGGATTTATTACTCTTCATTACTTGTGTTGGATTAAAAACACAGAGTAAATCAAGAAACAGCTAAAACACCATTGAATAAATCCTTTTCACTTAAGCAGAAATTCAAGACTTTTATTTCTGATTTACAAATTTTTTTATGCTAATAGTGAAAAAGTGTTACGATGCTTTTGATTTACTGCTTTTGAATGAAGTGGCCACTTGGTGGCGACCCAGTCATGTTCATTCATCACTAACACTCATCCCTAACATTTCTGACCCTCATGCCTAGACAAGCTCAGAGTGCTCTTCAGACACTCTTCAAACATAGTTGGTATTCATGGAGAGTACAAGCAATGCGGATTTCTTCTTTTTATTTTTATTATATTATTATTATTTTTTTTACATTTTTAAACAAAAGAAACAAACATGAACAAATTAGAAATACATGTTTAAAATGTTTTCAATCAGTGGTATCTGTCTTATGATATATCAAAAGGAGTCTTTTTCTTAGAAATAAAAAATAGAAAAGCATGACCAAGTGTGAAAAATAAAAATTCGCTGTAAAGCGATGCTCCAAATGTCAGTATGAGTAAGCACAACAAACAGAGCAGAGCCGAGTCATCTGTCAGCTGTGACACAGTCTCACTAAAATAGACCTTGCGTTCTTCCTCTTCTAAGTAAAAAGCTTCAGGATTAAAGGAATAAATGACTTTTATGTAAATTGATTCTTTAGTCCATGAGCGATGGCGGGCTTGCTCTCAGACGTTAACTTCTAGTTCTGAAACAGAAAGAAAATAAATCTAAGAATGCAGTGAAACACGTCTTGACATGCTGTTGTGAGAAAACCATCAACAACTGTGAGGTGCTAAGGAGTGGAATTAGGCTACTAACTACAGTACTAGCCTAACATTAATTATTTTCCTATAACAGCACATCCTGGAGTGTTTTCTCCTCTTATAGGTTACTACAACTTACTGTGATTTATTAATGAGACACCAAAAGACATACTTTTATCAATTTATAGATACATATGCATTTAATATGTTGTGGGATGTTTGGAAAAACATGTCAGTTCCTGTTCTCACTTATGTTATAGCAGCTGTTTCCTCACTTCAGCCACCATTTTTTTCCTCTATGGAAGAGTATAAGATAAAAAAAAAATACAGTATAAATATTTAGCTTGTCGTAATACAAAGAATCCACAAAGATCCACAACTCTTCTGTCTTAAAAAATTATATAATAAATGCAATTTTTTAAAATAAAATGACAAATTGTATAAATCTGTACCCTGCGTTGCAAAGTGCTGACACAAAAAATAAGTTAAATAAATGTCTACTTACAGAAAATATCCCATAATCATATCCAGTGATTAAATGTGAATCAACTATAGAAACAATAACATATTATAACAATGCAAAAATAAGCAGATGAACTGTGATTTGTGGCTTCTTTTATTTAAAAAAAAAATCGATGTTATTGATCATTTATGATCATTTTATGATCATCATTTCATATGCTCAAACGTTTGAGACGTTTTAGAGAAAGTTTGAAAGGTAGTAATAGAAGGTTTACAAAAAAGTAAATGAAGCAACAAATCATATAATTGTATTTGATCACACTAAAGTACCTTTCCCTGCTATTAAAATATAAAATAATTATTTTTCAGTATATAGACTATATGAAGTTTTGGGCATGAAAATATGGTGAATATTTTGTAAGACAGATCAGTAAACATCAGATGTGAAATGTTTGTAATGTAATTAGTGTGTAATTTGTGGACATTTGAATGAACATTTCATGGATATCCAGAGCATCATACACGGTATAAAATTTAAAAAGAAAAATATTAATATATTCAAATAAAATGTACCAAGGCTGAAATGATGGGGATTAAAAGACAAAAACACACTCAGAGAAAGAGGCTACAGAGACACAATATCTCTTTAAGAATCTGTCCTAACTTTGTAGTGAGGGACAGGAACACAGTTCCTGCTCACTACCGTTTAATTCCATTATTTAAAACATTAACCTGATTGGTGCATCTACTCTACTCCAGGCCAATCATCTTCATATTAATAAGCAGCCACGTGTTGCCAGGTATTGACTGTTCCTTGGCACTCTCACCAGGTTTCATTTGGGTTTTATTTGCCAACACACGGACTATACCAGAATTGTGTGTTTGTTTGGTTTTTTTTTCATTTAATTCAGGATGTTGATTAAACGCATCTTGTTTTTACTTTCACTGGTTAAAAATGAAACCTGGAGTGTTTTTTCCCAACTCACCACTGGACTCTGGCAACCCGGAGCCCGCATGGAGATAATGATGTAAAGACTCACCCCCTGCTCATGATGATGCTGATGATGATGATCGGTGGAGATTTGGAGAGGGAGGGAGGGGGGTGGGGGAACACGGTGGATGTGGATGTGGACACAAGGGCGCGCATTTAGGAGGAGTCTCCGCTTCCTCGCGTCTCACTTTTTGATTTGACAAGTGAAGATTCGCGCTTCACATGACACACGAGAAAGTAAGAGAAGGAGAGAGAGAGAGTGAGTTCAGTCTGCGGGGATAAAACAAACAAAAAAAAGCAGACCAAAACTATGGACAGGAGGACGAACTTTGGGGACGTTTTTCACAAAACTCTGAGCGTCTCGGGTAAAAAGATGGACTCGTTGCGCGCTCCCGGGTCCGAGCCGCCGTGCAGAGAGCGCCAGTCTCCGCTCGGATCTTTCGACCCGCTGGACTCGGACCCGCTTCAGGCTGTCGGAGTGGGAGGGGGCTCTCTGGGCCTCCCTGGTGTCTCCATACGGGCGCAGTACGGCGGTGAGGGTGTGAGCGGACAGAGCAGCGGCGGGGAGCAGAGCCCGGACGACGACAGTGACGGCCGGTGCGAGATGATGCTCCTGGCGACGGCGCGGGACCCAAGGACGGGTTCTTCTTCCGCGGCAGCGGTGGGAGCGGCCGGGGCGTCGAGCGCGAAGTGCGAATCGGGCGGCAAGAAGAACCGCGAGCAGAAGATGCTGCGGCTCAACATCAACGCGCGCGAGCGGAGACGTATGCACGACCTGAACGACGCGCTGGACGAGCTGCGGGCCGTCATCCCTTACGCGCACAGCCCGTCTGTGCGCAAGCTCTCCAAGATCGCCACGCTGCTCCTCGCCAAGAACTACATCCTCATGCAGGCGCAGGCGCTCGAGGAGATGAGGCGGCTCGTGGCGTACCTGAACCAGGGCCAGGCCGTGTCGCTCGCACCGAGCCTCAGCGCCTACGAGCAGCCGCCCGCCGCCGCCGCGTACCCCCCCTTCCCCACCGGAGCCGCCGCGGCCTCGTCGTGCCCCGACAAGTGTGCCCTTTTTAACAGCGTCACCTCCAGTCTGTGTAAACAGTGTACCGACAAGCCTTAAAACACACACACACCAACACACACACACACACACACATCTTCTGTGACACTCAACCTGATGTACGCTGCATATTTCATATTCCAAACCCGGATTCTCAACTTTTCTTACATCGACTAGGATTTCAGCAGATCTGCCGCAGTGTGATTGTTTTCTGTTCTTTTTCTTTCTTTCTTTCATTCATTTTGTTCAGATACTTGATATCCGCGCGCGCGCGTATGTGTGTGTGTGTGTGTGTGTGTATGTGTGTGTGCGTGCGTGTGTGTGTGCTTGCGCACACCAGCGTGTATGTATGTATGTATGTATGTATGTATGTATATATAAAGTAAGTGCTGGTGCGAGTGAACTGAAAGCTATAAAGTCTATGTGTGATTGCTGAGAGAGAATGGACATTTTATTTTATGGGAATATGGACCCTGAGACACAGTGAGACACAGTGAGCTGCTCCGACCTGACAACATGTGAGCATTCGTTTTACTTTGCCTGCACGATTTGTTTTTGGGATCTCCTGTTTAACTAATAGCTGTCCTGCAATAATAATAATAATAATAATAATAATAATAATAATAATAATAATAATATTAATGTGCTGGAATTTTGCGTCCATGTTTGCGTTTTGTTGAGTACCGATGGAGTAAAAATTGCAGAAATTATTGTGATGATGATGGACTTATTTATTCTTATTTTTTCCCCCAGAACATCACCATTGTGCAGGCTGGTTTGAGTTGACTTTGGTTTGATTTTAGTTTATTACATCAGTGTATTTGCTGTACATCAGGCTTCTTTCTTTATTTTATATTATTTTCCTCCACTCTCATGCAGCAGGCTGTGAATGAGATTTGAGCTTGGGGCTTGTTGTCAGGTCATCATGATGAGCACTGCAGATACTGTACATCCGGTTCACTAGGACTGCACAGGGCCATTTGTATATGTTGATGTCCTGGAAAAAAAAAAGCTTTATTAAAATATTTTGATCAAACTTATACTTTTTGCCTGACTGTTTGGTGTGAAAGAGATGAACAGCTGCTTGGTCTGACTTCCAAACAAAGTTTTTTTTAATTGAATTTTATTTTATAGAACAAAACGTCACAAAAATATATATTTTAATGTATGTTGTATAGCCAATATGTTTTAAAGTTTTTATGAATGAAAGAAAGATGGACTAACTAATGATGGTGAGTTCTCGATTGTCCTAAGCAAAGAAGAAGAGAAGGAGCCTAATTATAATCATTGAAACAATTTCCATGACAGTGTGTGTGTCAGTGTGTTAATTGGAAAACAACGAAGTGCAAAAAAACTGTCGAGTGCAATCATTTAACGAAACGTGTCGTTAAAGCAATTAAAACCTCGCGCAGGTGATTAGAGAATGTAATTATTCACCGGTTTAATTGGGTGTGTTTAATCACGACATCATCGCTCCGTCTCTGAAGTCCGACACTGTGTGTGTGTGTGTGTGTGGCCAAGAGGATAAAAAAATTATAAACTTATTTCAATATGTATATACAGTATAGAGAGAATGAAATCCAAACATAATTTATCTGACTGAGAATAAATGTTATTAATCGCATTGAAATGATGATTAATGAAAATACATATCTGGTTAAATCAATTCGTTTCATATTCTTTTTATTCTTCTTATTCGTTTTTTTTATATTAGCGTATTTATCAACTTTTATATTAGCGTTTTTATCAGCATAAATGCATTTGCTATAAAAGGCTTTCTCAGAATAAAAATGTGAACTTGATTCTAGTTATTATTATTATTATTATTATTATCATTATTATTATTATTTATTGTTGTAACAAACAGCATCTTCCTGGAGCTATATTCGATTGCACTAAATACAGTATATTTAATTTAATAATTTATTTCCGACTAGGTAGTTACTTCGTAGAGCTCCATTTCATTTGTGCAATCTAATTTATAGAAGATGTATGTGTGAATATATGTAGATTTTTAGATATTTAAAAGGCTCGAACGTGCTCAAAAAGTGATGCCTGAACAGGAAGTGAAAAGACAATGGACACACTGTTTCAAAAGCTGGATGGGAAAAAATATTCCAAATGACAGAGAGGAGGGGAAAAAAATTCACAAATTTGTACGTTTTCATATAAAATATTCAACATAATTGAACATTTAAATAATCAAGCTGTTATTGTCATTGTGTTTTTTTCAGCACCATGGACAGTTACTGTAACTGATTAACCCATTAAAGCCCAGGATTATTACACAGTTATAACTCTTACAGATTATTACTATACTGTAATTACAGTACAACTAATAATAATAAAGACATAATTACTGAAAAGAGAAGGATGTGTACAATGTTTTTTTAAATAAACTATCCTTAATGAAATTAAATTTGCAAAATCTGATTTCAAAGTCAATGCTGTACAAATTTTACTCCGTAAAGAAAACTGAGCATTACGGTAGCCCACTTAATAATTTTTTTTATCAAGAATGAATGATTAACAAAAAAAAAAAAACATTTATTACCAAAATAATTACTGAATTGTGGAAATAAAAAAACAACTAAAACTGTATCAGCTTCAAGAATATGATCAATATTCGTTTATCTCTTTAATGACACTTTTCTGTCACACCAGACCCAGATGCCAAAAAGCGATTTAACAAGAGCACTGCTCCACTTTCTCTAATGTGTCCACTCTGTTATTAGGCATTTAGACAACACTGATATTAGTCTGTCCTTTCTAATCCTGAGAAATTCTCAGACGTGAAGCCGAACACTCGAGTCGTTAATCAGGGCCGGCGGTAATCAGGCATCACTGGGCTCTGCTGGAATAAATACTGTCAGCAATTACGGTTTGGAGTCAACTACTTTCCTGGGTTTTTGCACTTTTCCCTCTCTTCTGTTTATGGTAATATTTTTGGCATAAAAGAAGAGAGAAACTCAGTGATGAGGTTTAATTAGACATGGCTACGAAATGCATTATTTAACGCAGTAATTAGCCTATTCGCCAAAGGGTGCGTATTCACCTGGGAAACAGGATTCTGTGATTCTTTTTGTCTGGGAGACAAAATTTAAAAGATGCACACAGGACTATTTCTGCATCATGCATCATTCTGATTAAATGTACAACTCAAAATAAATGTTTATTTTATTATTCACAAAGCCAGTGAAGCTTCTTCTGTCTTTAGAGCATTTATATGCATCCTCAGAGGTCACAAGATAAAGATAAAAATAAAAAAGGAACACAAATAAATAGGCGCTTTTCCCCAAACCATAAAATATCCAATTTGTGATATCAAAACCCAACAGGATGTTAATTCATAATAAAGATGTGCTGCAGTGTGAGGATGATAAACACAGGATGCTTAAGAGATACTGGGGAATTGAACTTATCCTCTGCCATATCACCGCCACTCCGAAAGCGTGGGAATCTTTTTCCCTGTGTGTGTGACCCGCGCCTCCTGCGACTGTCACAGTCACAGACAAGAGCGGTGGCCATGATAAATCTGCTTCTACAGTAAGCACACAAGAGTGAAATGATCACAGGATCCCACTTCATATGACTAGGAATGAACAAATAAAGGAGATGTTTATTTAATGGAAGGAGTCTCCAGTGTCAGAAAGATTTCCTGCCAGGATAAGACAGGCGAGGTTACAATGTGTGTTTTTTTTTTTACCTCAAATAACCAGATAAGGGTTTTTTTTTCTTTCTTAACTTAAAAACGAGAGAAAAAAAACAAAACAAAAGGATGTTAAGGGAATGAGTGTTTATAGCTGCTATAATGTAAATGAGAACTTAAGGGTAACTATAAATGGATAAAAAGTATATGATGTTTTTCAGTTTAAAAGAATTTTAACTTCAGATTTAAACTTTGTCACATCACTACATACTCCGTTATTAATCATTTTCCTTTAACAGCAAATCCTGAAGTGTTTTACTCCTTTCTTGTTGTGCATTCAATATAAAATTTATTTTCTTTCCATCACTTCAGGTCATCTTGTAATTACGTTATTCATGTACTTTTTCTGTGATTCAATGATCCTACAACCCTAGAATCATCCAGAAGGATTCTTTTAGGGGTAACTGTTTGACCTGAAAATCTTTAAGGCTCTTGAGGGAAGTTCTGTCTCTTGTTGTTAATCTTTTAGTCTGATAAGGCAGAATTACAGAATTACAGGAGGATGTTTCAGAGCATTGTCTCTAGTCCGCGTGGAGGAGATTAAACTCCTAATCCAAGTCAAACACCAGGATTTATGCGATTATTAGATGTTCTTGGACATTTGGGGATTTGATATCAATTCATATTATACTGTATAGTCAAATTACAGCACAGATAGATTCCGGGTAAAAGTAAGACAAGAGATCAAGAATCAATATTCTGTAAAAGCTAATTTTACGTCATTTGGTGTAACGTTATTCCCTCTGATGGGTGTACATACAGAAACGCTCCAAGCTGGTGTTTAGAGCATCATTAAACACTTAAAAAAAACAAGCAATTAATCAAGAAACATTAGTTGTGTGAGATTAATGCTGCTAACAAGGAAAGCAAAGTTATAACTACTGATTTGCCAATTCCTTCTCTCTCTGCCTCACACACATCTAAAAAAAAAGCATAATCTGTGTCGGATCTCACAATTCCTATGCAGACACGTGAAATGTTTCATCATCCCGATCACTTCATTACTATAGCCCTGCCTCTGAAAGTTAGGCCACACCTCCTGTGTAATGTTTGTAGGAATGTAATAATTACTAGTTACAGCATGTGATTAGAAATAAAATGATTTAACTTTGTTAAAGGGGAGGTTTGAGTTACAAGAGTAATTGATTTATGGAATAGAATTAACAAATGCACAAAGCTAGACTAGTGTCATCCTAATGATTTATTTATTTAGCTTTGGGAATTTCCTGTTGAACATGTGGACATGAGAAAATTATAAAATTTTTCTTGACATATATATATATATATGTGTGTGTGTCTGTGTGTGTGTGTGTGTGTGTGTTCAGGTATAGGTTAATGTTGAATGATGAGAATGAGTTGGTGAAAGGCTCCACATACAAGTGAAAATTATTATCCTTATAATTAATTACAGCACTTTAATTATTGTATTATAATGTTAGGGTGAGCTGGAAAAGTTTTTTAAGTGGTGTAGGTTTTGTACTTTTTTAATTGGCTGGAACTAAGTAGTGACAGTTACAGGATGTGATAAAGAAGAAAAATAATCCAGCTATTAGATGGAAATGCAATGGTTTTCAGCTGAGTGTGTGATCATTGAGAAATGTGTAATGACTGGCTAGGGAGACGTTTCTTTCACACTTTGATCTAAGCAGTTAAAACTGGACCCAGCTAAGTGTGTACAGAAGGTTTCATAAGCTTTGTAACTTACACAAAACTAAATTTCAAACACCAAACATGTTTGAGGTCTCATTTGGGCCAAACTAAAGCCTCTGCGTTCTCATGGACCCTCAGGAGGCTGTGAAGTTTAACCACGTTTTTGTTCCAGGGAAATCACAAGCCACCATTGTGTGCAAAAAAATTATTATACATATTACTGAGTTCTAAAATTATAAGCATGTTGATCTGGACTCTTGAAGTGAATAAGTACAGTCTTAATCTCTATAGTTTGTAAACAGGCATGGTTAAATGGACTGCAATTATGTTATTAATAAAACTGGTCTAAATATACAAAATTAAATTTCAATTTACTTGGGCTTCATTAATAAAATAAATTCACAGATATGATTTTATAGTCCACAGGGGTCCTGGCTCTTTTTGAGTACCCTAGGGATTAAAAAAAAAAAGAAGATCTTAAGAAGATCCATGAAAAGAGCTGTGAGGGCTGAGCTTTATGGGTGGAGCTCCTGGGAAAGACCTGGGAGGGCAGAGCAAAGAAGGAAAATAATGGGTGTGGTTTATTTGTGTAGTAGAGGGTGGAGTTTGTATGAGATTATTCAGAGCAGAACGTTACTATGGTGGCACGGTGATGTGATGGTTAGCACTGTCGCCTTGCACCTCCAGGGTTCGGGTTCGATTCTCAGCCAGGCTCGATTCCGTCTGTGTTCATGGAATTTGCATGTTCTCTCTGCGCTTGGTGTGTTTCCTCTGCGTACTCTGGTTTCCTCCCACAGTCCAAAGACTTGCAGATTAACTGTCATTTCCAAATTGCCCATAGTGTGTGTGTGTGTGTGTGTGTGTGTGTGTGTGTGTGTGCGCGCCCTGAGATGGACTGGCACCCTGTCCAGGGTGTACCCCACCTCGTATCCTAAGCCTCGTATCCTAGGCTCCAGTAGAATGAAGTAGAGTCACGAGTATGAGTATTACCCACAACATGCACCACAGCACCAGAACACACACACACACACACACGCAAACACACACAGAAATCTGAAGGCTTGCATCCTTGGCCTCCTCATGACCTTCACCTTTCACCTTGCACAGTGAATTTTATAGCCAATTTCCGGCAATTTATCCTGGCAGTTTGGGTAGAAATTTCCCAAGGATTAATGTGCATAATAACTTGAATAAATCATTCAGATAGAATGCATATTATCACGCATGTGCTTTCAGTCTGGCAGCGCGACATTTATTTTGTAATCAAAACTGACTTTATTTTACCGGCGGAAAAAAACGCAACCCCAACTGAAAGGGTTCTCACAAAAGTGTCGTCCACTTCAACAGGAACCTGCCAAGAGGTTTGAGTGCTGCTTCACAGAATAAGGCACTCGATAAGACCTGAGTGTCAGAGAACTCCGTCTAAGTAGCTGCTAATCAGTATTTGTAATTATCTGAGGTCTGTGTGTGAAGAGCCACAACTTTTCCTAAGGGGAGACAGGGAACAGAAATGAGTGTTACACTATACAAAACTAGCGTTAGTATGTGTAGTTCTTGATCACAGTGTTTGTAGAAATAGTAAAAAGGTTAAAGCTAAAAATAATCTAAAATTTGATAATAATCTGAAGCCCATGTACATGTCTGTCTGTCTTTCTATATATGGCAGAACTCTCTGTCTAACTTATTAATACAAAGAAATCACATTCTGTTAGGTTGAGTATCTTATGCCTTGTTTACGTTAAGTTGTACTTCCTTCGTCTTCACACAAATACACTCCCTGTTCAAAGTGGATTATTAAATCTGGCACTTGACTGTTCATAACATTACTTTTACTCAATAATTTGATTTGAGCACATAACACTCTCAGTTCAGGTATTTTACACGCCCTCACCTCGGACAGCTGCGGATATGTTTGCTCTAATGACTCATGTTTTATCTCATAGTGGCGTTCCACATTACTGTTTTAATTAGCACCCTGGTTTCAGAACATATGAGACAAACTGGTTTTAAACTTCCCTCAGGAAGAATAAACACATGATGATCTGTCCGTTCATCTTTGAAGATTCAGTTTTCAAAAGTTACAGACCTTTTTTTGGAGTAAACACATTTGTTTGTGTTTCGTGAAGATTTGGGCACTTTGTAGCTGCATTAGTGTGTTTGTGTCTTCCGCATACTCTGTGTATTTACGGTAAACTATTGCATTGATTGGCTCTGTTGAGTGATGTGTGTAGCCACGCCCACTTTGTAGGCAAAAGCGCTGTATTGGTCCCAAAATGCGATGGTTGCTGTGAGGTAATCTGGCACATAACTGCTTATAACATTATCAACATTTTAATTTAATTCATGTTCGCAGGTAAAAACCGAAGAAGTTTCATTAAATTCTGTCCAGCCAGTTTTGTGTGATACTTTTTAACAGACAGACAGAATTTTTTTCCGAGTCCTGTAAAGTATGACATGTAAAGATATCGTTGAAAGAACAAGTTTTGATCAATGTACATACAAAACGTTTCTTTTATTTATATAGATAAAATAAAAAAAAAACTTTTGAAAAACATCAGTCAAAAACGAGGACCAGCATGCCGCATCACGTGACTTATTGTTCTTTTGAATGGCGTAACTAAGCCACTCGTGCTGTTATCGGCTCACCAGCTTGTCCAGATCTGCTCCAGGATGAAGGCTGACAATCGGACACTTGTCTGCTGGGTGGATGTTAATCACAGTAATCCAGGGCAGCGAAAGCAAAGAGCATTAGCGCAGCCCTAAATGACATGTCTGCCCCATCCTCCTCTCTGTGGGGGGGTCAGACATGGCGGGGGGGA
>JAOVVA010000027.1:2359408-2372344 GCA_028565275.1 Leiocassis micropogon | reverse complement strand
AGCAGTTTGGTGGGGTTTATGCCTCCTTTTAATATCCGGATAATAATTACCTTCAGACAGAATAGATTTAATGAAAATGATCACATTATACCGCTGAAAAAGCATTTCTGACAGCTTAGATCACACAGATTAGCATTTGGGTCAAATTTGTTCCTAAAGCTTTTAATTCTTTTTATTTTTCTGATGGCAACTAATCTCATTTTACCAATTTAAACCTAAACTACTGCACATCACAATCTAATCATATTATCAAAACACAACGAGTACAGTGTAGCTAAAACTCCGCTCTGATTGGTCAGAAGGTCTCGGATAATGTTTACTTCCTGTAACAGTGTTTTACAGTCTCAGGGCATTTTTATGCAGGAAATGAAAGAAGCTGATGATACAATGAACATTGTGTCAAATGTCACATGTTATTCATTAATAAATAATACATTTAAAAAATTTGGGACAAAATGCTCTGATGTAAGAAAAATGTAGGAAAATGTAAAAGATTTAAATAGTCCATATATGGAAGTTACATTAAAATACAATAACCTCCGTTAAGTGAACTTGGGATTTGGTAACATTGCATAACATCTCAACATTTAGAAGAGTTTCTGAAATATTAGAAAACCTTCTGCAAAACGTTCCTTAATTTGCATATTCATGCATATTCATTCATTCATGCAACACATATGTAAATCATTTTTCAAAATAATTTAGTTGTCAAAACATTATTAGATTAGATTGTGTTTTTATTTTATTATTATTATTATTATTATTATTATAACCAAAACAATATATCCTTTATTTAACAATATGAATAATTTTAACAGTTTAACGATTTTTAAAAACATTTTATTTAGTTATTTTTACTTGGGATGTGGCCGCTTTTAAATATTGATTATTTTCACCTGGAATCTACAGCAGGCTTGGATTGTATGCATGTGTGTGTATGTGTGTGTGTGTGTGTGTAAGTGATACAGAAGAACAGGGGAGTTCTTCCACTAAGCACCAGGGGATGGAGTGAATGATCCAGTGCAGAGGAACAGCATCTGTTTCTGTGTGTGTGTGCAGAGCAAACAAGGCAATTTAGAGCCTGTCAAGGGACCAGCGCCTCTGAACCACCACCACCACTATACACCCCAACCCCGCCACCCCCCCACCCCCCAACCCACACACACTCCCATGCTTGACACCAGTTTATCAGGACACATCCAGCGTCTAATAGCCATAACAGTACAAAAACAGGAAGGTATTTAAAGGGTGTGAAGAGTGTGAAGACCAAAACTTACCTCTGCTGCAGAGGGGAAGAGAAGAGCTTTACAGAGTAGTGCCAGATATCAAGAAACTGCATTCCTTTGATTTGTATTGAAGATTTCCCTGTTTCAGGAAAAATAAATTTTGCAGCTTTACAGCTGTGACCAGGGTTGCCAGATCTAATCAAAGCCCAATGCTGAGAAAAGCTCACATTCCACAGTATGCAATATGCCCACTTAATTCTTACTATTTCCTTTAAAACATCTCAATAGACTCATCTCAACCTCAACTGATCAAAGGAGATTATTGCATATTTTGGACGCCTTCAGCATTGTTTTACATTGTAGAAAGAAATACAAATCAGGAAAGACCGTGGAATTAGAAGGTGTGTCTACTTGGTGAAGTTACCACCAGCTTGTAGTAGTAGTTACTACCAACTTGTTGAGTGTTTTGGCCTGTGAGATAATAGGTCAACCGACAATACAATACTAATAAGCTGAAAGGAGCATATCAACACCTATCATATCAGAATCACACATACTCAAGAAATTGATTCACTTGCTGTGCTTTTATAATGGGACAACTATAGTAGTTCAATTAAACATTCTTGTTGAGTTATAACCGTAGATCCACTTAACTGTACGTGTAAATGTACTGAACAAAAAGATCAAAGGAACACACTCGCTTGACGCTGGAGCACAAAACACTCGGTATTCACAAGAAAACACTTGGTATTCCCGTGAATGCCATGTGATCAAATTAATCAAAAACTCAAAAATGTAGCCTACATAAACTTCAGAGCTGATCACTAACATAATGTGACGTTCCTGTCAAAAGGACGCCTTTTCTCCCTAGCAGGTGATTCCTCCGACTACATCGTGTTACGTTCGGACTCCGGCTCAGCTAGACTCAGGCGCTGACAGAGATTGAAACATCTGATAAAAAAGCTTAATCTAATAACTATAAGAGCAAGACAAGGCCACGTTATGTGCCATCTTCTGCCCGGAGACGTCGTTAAAATGAAACACTGACATGGAAAGCCGTGAAAAATGAAAATTAACACCAGTTATTAAAATGATTGGATTTGCAGAAAGCTAATTAAAAGATGTCAGGACGGTCGGCCATGCAGAGGCCTGGCGGATGCTAATGAGGACCAATGGGCTTGTGCGCTGTAATTTCCGGCCTAATGATATTACGGTTTAAATGTAAAGTTTAGTGGAAGGAAGACTAGGGGGAGGGAAGGGACGCAATCACGGCCACCATTGTAATCTTTCTCATTATGCCCATTAAGAGGCATGTTTTACAACCTCAGCAAAAGCACGGCCCGGCCGGTGCGAAATTCAATTATCCTAAAGGCTTTCACAAAACAATAAAAACATTTTATTATTAGTCAATTAGCAAGAATGGTTAACGTCTGAAGGTCATCCAGCCTTGTCTTGTCTTACGATCGGTCTTTTTGTTAAAGTAACCAGAGTCGTATATTTTATCATTAGCGCTTCGGTTAGTCATAATACTGGACGCTGGAGACTTTTTGATTTTTTTAAGTGTCAGGTCACTAAGGTTGGTGGCTAACTCACTCACTTCTGGGGCAAGTGGATGTAATAATTCTCATAGATTTTTTTTTACAGTATAAAGCCTGATTTATGTTTCTGTTTCAAGTCTATGCAGAGCCTACACCGTAGGATACTCAAGTGGCCCATTTATACTTGTGCTCTGGTGGATCTGTGTCACTCTGCAATTACACCACCACACCACCAGTTGGCAGTGAAGGGTTCTATGCTCTTCAGCACTTTTGTGGTGAGTTTTTTTTTAGGTGTATTACAAAACAATGGGAAATGAAACCGAGAGGATCTTGTTGGAGTTGAAGCCAAAAGATTAGATTGGCATGGGGTACAAGCACACAGGGAGAGGAGGAGACCGGCACTGATGATGGCACTGATGATGTTGCGTCCACTTCCATTTTCAGGTACAATTGACTTCCATATCTGATTTGATCTGTGCCCAAGAACACCATATTGTTCTCGAGACTTTTCCAGTAACAGATCAAAATGAACCAGACTTTAAGGTCAAGCATTCTCAGAAACAATCCCTGGGCTCTAAAGTCTCTCCTTGATGTGTAGAAAAACAAAGGTACTACCAGGTGGACCAATGACAGTCTGCACTGACGTGACGTGATGTTACCTTTCCGGGAGAGATACATCAGGATACGCTGTAGGCTTCGGTGTAGGGTATGTGGTTATGTGAGATTGATGGTGAGCGCATGCCGACTGTGGAGATGCATGAATCAGCCGTAACTCCATTTAGACGTTTGAATGTATAAAAGTTGCTGCTATGTCTTATTATTAAGGCAAGATATCAACATACACCCATATTCTATAACCACTTTTTTTTTTATTATTATTATGTGGTCATCATGGTAACACAGTAGCTAGAATTGCCATCGTATGCCGTGGTTTAATACTGGACTTTCACATGTTCTCTTCATGTTCATGCAGGTTTCTTCTAGGTTCTCAAATTTCTTCACACCATCCCAAAGTGGTAGGTGGATCATTCTCTCATCTTGAATCAGCTGTTTATTCAGATCAGAATTATGGTACCCAAGCACAGAATTAAATCAGGGAGTAGTAAGAGAGTCTCTCTGCAACCATGTAGGTGCACTGGCTAGTCTAAAAGTGAATAAATGTGGTGGTACAGCCATGATCATGTCATGCCTTGATCCGGTTGTAATAGAGGTGCGTATAGTACTGCAGCAAAACTCTAAAAGATACACAATTAAAGTTTCTATCATTAATTAATAGAACGCCAATTAGGACCAGGTTAGACTTCATGACAGTTGCACCTCATCCGTTAACATCGGCAAGGATGTTTATCATCATAATTAAGCCCTAACGAGCCTGATTAAAAATAAATGTTAAACATCACCCCCTGCTAATGTGTTACTCCACTGCAACTGATTAGCTATTAAATATTTTAAACTACCGACGGTAGCAAATGTAGAGTGCATGTTTACACACTTGACCTTAAACAGCCTTCGATGTTGAGCCAACAAGCCTCACACACTGCCTTTGCTCTGTAACGTTAGGAATTTAATGATCATAGTGTTTTACACTGAAGGACCCAGAGCTGCATTCAACTGCATGCTCAGTGAACTGATTAAACTTTCACTCACTCTTCCTGCTTGTTGTGCATTAAAAGACTGATAGAAGACATGACACGAGACATGTAACGCATGGCATTGACTTCTGGATGGATACGATAGCACACAGCATCAAAAAGTTTTGTTTACGTAATGGTGCACTTGTTAAAGAGATTTTTCCTGGGTACTGACAGTGACGTACGCTTGACCTGTGCAGAGGCGACGTTTTAGGGGGCGACACGCCTACCTCACCACCACACAGCACCAATTAGGGAGGTTTTTTTTGGGACAGGTCAGTGCTCTGTGTTCTGGTGGATAGGCGTATGGTTTAATGTCCTCATCGAGCTGACGTGCATGTACCCTGCGCCGACTTCAGATGACAGTCGCTGCCTCATCACGGAGGACACCGCAATCAGGAAAATCACTTGACTTTTTTCTGTGTGAATTGGTTTAAAGTGGAATAACCGCGACGTAGCGTAAGCAGTACATGACAGGGACACTGTTAAATGAGGTTGATGGATTTAGCGCAGTAAGAAAAGTGAAAGTGTATTAACATTACAGTGACATTAGAGAAAAATATCCAAACTAAGCTAAGATGAAGCTACAGTAAAGATCGCTAGCATTGTGGAAATGTTAGTTGTTGTTAACAAGTATTATGGAAGAGAGTATGCTAATGTCAGCTAGCATGCAGGCAACAATGAGCTACATTTGAGAAAAAAAAAGATAAAAATGGAAACTAAATAATAATGAGTGTAAATAATGGTGAATGAGTGTATTGAAAAAAATGACTTGTCTAGCATTATGGGGGAAATATTTATCAGAAAAATAAGCTAAAGTTAGCTATCATTCTGGAAAAAGGTGAAGCTGAAGTTAGCTTGTGCTGTTTTTTTTAGCTTGTATTATGGGAAGATTGTAAGCTATTATCAACTAGCATTATAGAAAAAAAACAAGTAAAAATTTTAGTTGTGAAAAAGAAAGAAATGAAAACAAAAGAAACTAACTGGTGTTTAAATTAGCTAGTATAGTGGAAACAAATACGCTGAAGTTTGCTAGCATATTAGGAAAAAGAAGAAAAAGCTGACATTCTTTATATTTTTTGGAAAAATATATAAGATGAAGTTAGCTAGCACTGTGGGAAAACAATGTGTTAAATTTTGGTTGTGGAAAAGGCAGAAATTAAAGGAGAGGAAGAAAAGGTGAGTGAGCTTTGCAGATGAAAGATTATGCTTAATTTAGCCTTCTAGAAAAAAAAAGATTAAATCAAAGTTTGCTATCATTGTGGGAAAAGTTTAAGCCGGGAAAAAAAGGTTAAGCAAAGTTTAGCTAGAATTATGTGGGGTTTTTTTTTAAGTTGGCTAGTGTTATGAAGGAAAAATAGAATCACATTAGCTAGCATTGTGAACAGCAAGCTGTTGTTAGCTATTAGAAGAGAGATAATATTAACTAGCATTTTGTACACTAATAATACACTATTTTTTGCTGTGTAAAAGGCAGAAATAAAAGAAGAAAAAAAGAGAAAAAAGGTAAGTCTTTGTAAGCACAGAGCTGTGTTTAATGTGAGACTTTTCTTTGCTAGCTTGCTAAAGTTTAATAAATTGTTTGTGACAAAAATGGTGTGTAACTGTTCTGCACTTGGGATCTGTGCAATACATTTTGAATTGTTTGATTGGTTTAGTGGCTCATGTTTTAGGTGTCCTCTGAATGCATGATATTTTTCCCTTTTTTTTTTTTGCCTGGCCAAAAAAGGTCACCATTTCAAAAGGGTAAAATTATTTGGCTGAATTAAGCAAAGAAAACAAGTAAGGATATTTGACATTACTGGAACTGGGTTAAGAAACATTATTCAAACCTGGAAGGATATTACTAAACCGTCAACTTCACTGGTCTGGTGAAAGTGTAGAAGAAAAGGAGGCTGGGCATCATTTTGGTGAGCTCTGACAGCACTACACCTATTAATATAATGGTTAATTGCGAATAATATATATTTCAGAGCCTAGATATATTGCAACAATAGCCAAATGTTCTATAGTCAGACTTTTATTACAGCTAATATCCACATAGTCAGAAATTCTTGTAGAGTTTGTCAATAATTAAAGTAATTGGTTATTTTTAAGATACTGTTGAGATAAACTAATAGCCTGGATGAATACATTTGAATACAAACTGGTATTTTTAATATTAAAATGGTTTTAGCAGATTAAGCAGCACTACTGCAAACATTATGTTCTCACAAGCTTGGTTTAGTGTTAGTGCGCACAATTAAATATCTATGTGCAATATTGAAAAAATAAATGGCAGAATGTGCTGGATCAAGTGCTGTTTTATGTGATGTCAATAAAAGTAGAAGCAATTTTGCTTCAGTAACTCAACATACAAGTGAGTATAATCAGGGATCCTGATAAATCTGCCATTTTATTATTTAATAATACTTTATTTTGGAAGTAGACTCTTTCTTTTGTTTTAAATCAGGCAACAACAAAAAAATGCAACTTCTTTGGTCTGGATTTTCTGTCCCTGATTTTCGTGTCTTATCTGAAGTATTTCTTGCAGATGAATTTACGAAGCAGAGAAACAGACACAGATATTAGATTTACTCAGGAACTCTTACCTTGTGCAAATATCATAAAAGCAGGGCACACAAACAAACCACCGGTGAAACCGTGCACTGTTACGACATTAACGAGTGGCATGGATTTAAGAGCTATAAAATGAATTAAGGAGCAGGGAGACGACGCCGAGCTGAGATGAGGTCTGTACAAAGGAGATGAGCGTGGCCTCCGAGCTGTGAAGGTGACTGAGGAGCAGCGTGCAGAAAAATGCTTTTGATTCATCGCACAATATTTACAGACCCGGTTTAATCACAGATCAGAGGAGAACGTGACGGACTAACGGCAGGAATTTACCCAGAACTGTTCAGCTCAGAGTGCACGTGCCTGGACACGAGGAAATCCAAGTGTCTATCAGGGGAACATTATACATTTATTATACATGAAGCTGAATATTAATGTTGTTTAAATCACAGTGATGATGAATTCTTCAGTCTTCGGTGTTGGTAATTTTTGTATTTTGCTGTAACAGGAATGTGTTCTTTTTTATAGGCAACATTTTTTTCCCATTGCTGTCTAGTATTAGCCAGGGGTTTTACACGAATATTAACTGTCTAGATTCGATTAGATAGCTCCATTAACGTATTGAGCAACATTAAGGGGTATACTTACAGTACAGTATTTCTGCAAAATGTCATGTAATACAGTAAGTGTGAGGGCTTCAGTAGTACGCCGTCTTTTATTAACCGAATTATCAGCGCTAGTATTTACAGTATGATATAATATGTAATTTCATGCAGTTCTTAAATCTACACTCACAGCAGGAGTCTGATGGAAACAGAGGCGGCTTTCTCTTTGGCAAGCTAGTCATGTTCTTTAAATATAAATCGGTCGGATAAACACAGAGAAAAAAGGAGCTACAGCAGGAAGGGGAAGACTTGGTTGCTGTGTTTTCTCTATTGGAAAATCAAATTCATGGTTTATGAGATGAGGAATTTGGGAATTTTATGGCTAGCTGATGAGATAACTGATGGAGCAAGGAAAACAAAGAAAAGGTTATTTCCAGAGTGAAGTGTTACCAAATTACCAAAGTGACAACTAAACAACAAAGAGGTTTCACTTTCTAATGTCAGAGATACCACACATGTGGGAGAGTGCTGTTGAAACTTAGAAGTGTTTATCGTGTTATCATCTGTGGGGTGGGACAGGAATCTGACTTTTTTGTATTGAAAAATTACGTACTTTTGTAGTTACCCTTGATGGTTTTCACTGCAAAACAAGATAAATCCATTCTTGGGGAGGAAAGGATGCAAAAGGTATTTTAAACTGCTTTGTACCTTTGTATATATACACAGCTCTGACCAGGCTTGCCAGATCTCAGCTAAACCTGCAGCTGAGAAAAAAAACCCAAAAAATCCCCAGAAACTTCCTCAAAAATTAGACCTTTTTTGTTTTTCTTTCTAGGAAAATAAGGTCACAGTGGTGCACATATGCCTACCCAGTGCTTATTATTTGCTTTTAAACATTTTCAAAACAGGGGGAATATTAATAAAAAAAAAATCCTCCAAAATCCTTAGGAACTTATTGGAATGGGCAAATTAATATGAGGCAGGTATTTTTCTAATTCATACAGTACATTTGAAACAGTGTTTATCTTATAGTGTAGAGATGGGTCGTTCATAACCAATTGGTTCTTTTGGAACGAGATTTTAATGTGATTCCGAAGAACAAGTAGTCTCAGAGAGTGATACATTCATTTTCTACTGGGCATGCATGCACAAAGCATAATAAAACCTCCAGAGGTTATGTACAGGAAACAGAAATAAGTAGTTACCTTTGAGTCCTCGAATTGTTTGTTCTTTTGTCACGTGACTCCCATAGATGCTATGCAGTGCAATAGATTCAAAAGAACGAACGATTCGAACCAGAAGATATGAGAGGTGAGCTGCTCATTCTGTTTATCATGATATGTCCTTAGGTGCATTGAAATATTTTCATTACTGGAACCATAGCCAACGTTTGTGTATGTAGACGTGTTGGGGGTCAGAACTAAAATGAACTTAATGAACTAAATGACTCCAAAAAAAGATTAGTTCATTTTGATGAACAAGATTCAAAGAACCGAATCATTAAAATGATCCAAACTTTCCATCACTAATACAGTGCATGCAATTCACTTATGGCCCACACTTATAAAGTTCAAACCATGCTTGCCAAATAGAGCTGCTATTTTCTAGCTGCTATATCACATAATCCTCACGCAGTTTATCACAGAAACAGTGTTCCAGGTCTCAGCTTCATAGTGGTGGGAGGTCTTCCTGTGACACAGATGCAGGATGAGAGGTGGGCAGCGCGAGACGTGATGCTAGACTGCAAGCCTCGTCCGACAGTCGCATTACGGACCTGCACACGCCTGCGGAAAATGTCACTCTCCAGGGGGCTTTCCATGAACACACAGGTTAAGAGAGACAACCTTAACACACCAAACCTAGAAACACAAAACGCAGAGCGACACCATGACAAACGGAGATCCAGCCGAAGATCCTCTAACCGTCAGCCACAAAGATGGTGGTGGTGGGGGGAGTCGGATGTTGATGTAAATGTCATCTTATTGCAATGCAAACTTTTTATTTAACCAAATCTCCATTTCAGAATTTCTGTCATAATCGCAAAGCTCTAGTTTCTGTTCATTATATGAGGCTGATCGTTCTACATGCCGAACATTTCCATTCAGACAACAGAGATGACTCGCTAAATTGTTGCTCCATTATCCGGAAGCAGGTTTGTCATTTGGGCTGTCTGGGAGATATTCCCTCGAAATGACAAGTCACATTAGGAGCAAAGAGGGAGGGTAATTTATATGTCACATCTCTTTAGCCTGACTATACTAACCATCACAAAAAAAAAAAGTTCAATATAATCATGTTTGTCTTTTTTAATGGCATTCATAACTTTGCCAAGATTTCTCAAGATTCAAGTGATTTTACCAGGACTTCCTAAAGGAGAGAGTGTGACATGATTTTAGGCAGCGTGTCTATCATTAGGAGGCAGCATGGTGGTGTAGAGGTTAGCACTGTCGCCTTGCACCTCCAGAGACCAGGTTCAACTCCTGTCTTAGTGTCTGTGTGCATGGAGTTTGTATGTTCTCCCCATGCTTAGTCGGTTTGCTCCCATAGTCCAGGGTAACTGCTGTTTCCAAATTGGGCATGGTGAGTGAATGAGCATTTTGTATAGATGTGGCATCCTGTCCATCATTACATCAGCCCTCTGAGCTCAGACCCTGTGGTAGGATGGAGGCAGAGCTGATGTTCTGTTTTGCAACAAGTTACATATTTTTAAAAATAACTATCCTGTACATTTTCCAGATACAAGCTGGTGAATCTACTTTAAAATTAATAGCATCTGATGTTTATTTTAGTAGGAACACATTGTCAGAACTTGCATTACACTTACAGCATTTGCCAGACGCCCTTATCCAGAGAGTCTACATTTTTATCTCATTATACAGTTCCTGAGCAATTGAGCATT
This sequence comes from Leiocassis micropogon, assembly GCA_028565275.1. Taxonomy (NCBI): domain Eukaryota; kingdom Metazoa; phylum Chordata; class Actinopteri; order Siluriformes; family Bagridae; genus Leiocassis; species Leiocassis micropogon. The sequence goes on along the minus strand of JAOVVA010000027.1, from coordinate 2,361,892 downwards.
AAGGGCCTTGATCAAGGGCCCAACAATGGCAACTTGATAGTGCAGGGGTTCAAACGGAATTTCAAACCGTAGTCCAGAGCCTTAACCACTAAGCTACCCCGCCCCTTTACAACTATTACTAATAACTCTACCTGTGTATGTCATGTCTGTAGTTCAGGAGATGAGGGTTTTTTTTTCAACTGAAGGACTTGAGGTTGAGGAACTGACAGTTCATCTGGAATTTCTGTTACAACAATTTTTTCCAGTGTTCATATCTAGCTTCCTGTTTGGCCACACCCACTTTGGGTGCTCACTTTGAGGATCCTTTAGTCTCAGGTCAGATTTGTGCAGTTTTATCAGTAAATTAGCTACTAAGTTTTACTGAGCATCCTGCAGAACCACATACAGTTCTTCTGAGGACTTTGACTGTCGCACCTGCTTCTTTTATGCACAAAACCCCGGCATCTTTCATTGTGTTTTTTTTATATGTCAAAAAAGTGCTCACTGCTTATTTTTTCTTTTCTGCCATGCAAATATTTTTCTGTAACTTTTCATTTTGCGGTGGAATACTGACTTTTGCAAATCTGAAACATTTTTTTGTACTGACTAAATAAAGTAAAATAAAAAAAATTTTTTTTTAATCTATAACAAAGTTTGTACTAAAAACCTTTTGCACAGTACTGTAGATATAAATAATCAGCAGTAAACATACAAATTCCAATACATGCAGTCACAAACAGTTTCAATATTTTTTTTCAAAATCAGCCTGTTTATCATGTTTTAAAAGTGCATTAGGTAAGATGAGTTGTTATTTAAATGACTCCCATCCTTGTTAATGAGGCTCCACCCCCTGGATCTATAGTTGCATGCATAGCTGAGCATCTATTAGATAGATAGATAGATAGATAGATAGATAGATAGATAGATGGATAGATAGATAGATAGATAGATAGATGGATGAAAATGTTGCAGCATTGTGTGTACACACACACACAATACACATTTAATATACAAAAAAGAGCAGTCCTGGACTAAAAAGTTACTTTAGTTACTCTAAAAAATGTAAAAAAAATTACTAGGAGATACTTTTGCTCTTGTCACAGCTTAATTCATTGTTGATCATGTACTACAAATCTTCCAGTTTATTTGTACAACTAAGAAATGAAAAAAAAAAATCACCTTCAGCACCTTTAAGCCTAAATACTGTGTTGTAACTTTCACATAATTCTGCATCGACGCCGCTGTACAGACATGAAGCGATGTAAAATCTGACCGCTAAACAAATCACTTCCTGCTAAATCCATGTTTCTGAGGCCTTTCTGTCAAGCTCTTTGCTTCTTAACAAATTTCATCTTGGAAGCCCGTGACGTAAATGCTTTAAAGCACTTTGACACAACACGGGCATTCGCGAGACGGCAGCCGCCTGAATAATAAATCCGCAATATGTTCCAGAACAGCTGTCTGCTCCACAGAAATGAAATGTTCCTCAGGAGTGAGGCATCACACTACGTTTTTGTTTACAAAGCCCACGGTTATTACGTTTAATCCCGCGGGGTCGCGACACCAGAGATCTGGAGGTAGTACGGATCAGTGTGTGTAGTGCATCAGGACGTTGTTGTGTAATCATCTCTCTTGTTCTTTCTGTTCTCGCTGTCTACACGGTCTCATCTTTAATTCACAGCCTGCGTATTTCTTTATGATTGCGACACCTGCGTGATGCGGGTGCCAGCTCTGTGTGTCATTCAAAGTGTGCGCGTTCAGTAATTTCTACTCCTCAGAGGCCATGACGACATCGCCTTGACACTTTGACATGCGTGCCGACTTTGTTTCGGGACAAGAAAAAAATATGTTGAAATGCTGCTACATATTTTACAAAGAATAAAGAAAGTAAAAAAAAAAAGGTTTTTGCACATGCTAATAGTTTATAATAGCCAGGATGGCAGGTTTAAATCTCAAATACATTCCCAGGGATGTAAAATTTTTATTTATGTGCATTACAGTACAATAATAGTGTTATATCAACTACACTGCTTTTCAAGGCCACTAGTGTGTTGAAAACCCTCACCGTCACCCTGTGGACTATTATCATGCAGGGGCTAAAATTCCAGCAGCAGCTAACGAGCAACTTCATTGATTTGAGGAAGTCTTTCATCAGCATCCATCATGACACGCTCTGGAGCATCGCTTGGGTATATGGAATTCCAGCACAGTTTCCCAAAATTTCTACCTCAATTCCAGATGGTGCATCTGCACTAATGATGGGATGACGAAGAAACTTCTTTAATGTTGTATCAGGGATGTGTTCTGTCTCTCTTCCCGCTTTCAGTAGCGTTGGTCATGAAGAAGGCCCTGGATCACACAGGATTTGGAATCAAATAAAGGTCTTCTCAACAGTTTATGGGCTTCGACTTTCAATTCAATTCAATTAAATTTTATTTGTGTAGCGCTTTTAGCAATTGTCATTGCCGCAAAGCAGCTTTACACAATCAAAAGAATTATTTAAGT
>JAOVVA010000027.1:2346713-2357293 GCA_028565275.1 Leiocassis micropogon | reverse complement strand
TGTGTGTGTGTGTGTGTGTGTGTGTGTGTGTGTGTGTGTGTGTGTGTGAGAGAGAGAGAGAGAGAGAGAGAGAGAGGCCTGGAGTGGTGCATGGTGACAAGACTGCCTCTCGCACCGTGAAGTGCAGCGTGGGCTCTGCGGCAGAGCAACCGGTCATCTGCCAACAGATCAGTCTGAGACTCTCCTTCCTCTCTCTCTCTCTCTCTCTCTCTTTCTCTCTCTCTGCACCAACACACCAATGTACACAGCTCACAAGCTACAGAGACTAAACCGAGGTCTTGGTGTTTCTCACTGCAGTAACTCTCTCCTGTGTTTCATTCAAGCTCGCCAGGAAAATCCTGTGCCATTCCGTACAGGTCGTCTTCACTAAGAACGGGAATTGTTTCAAAGCATCAACACAATCTATGGTCACAATTCTATATAAATAAATAAAAAGACATTGTAATGTCTGAAAGTGAAAACATGCCAAGGGTTTCACTTCGATCTGTCAAACAATTGTGTGTTTGTTTGCTTTTTTTTTTTTTTGATTAAATTCTAATTTGATTGTCACATGTTCATGGGAGTAAATGAGGACAGTGATGAAAATCTAGGGTTTAGTGCTTTAAACAAGAACATCCATGTTTTAAAACGGCGTAATCCCTGGATAAAATAATCCTCAGACCTGACAAATGAAATAAATAAAAATAAATAAATAAATAAATAAATAAATAAATACCATGCTGGGGCTAAATACAGTATGAAGTTATAGGATATATTAATACATTTTTATTACGAACTGATTTAATTTTTTTTAAATTTTTTTTAGGAATGATAAATTATTTTTTTTTTCATATATAACATAAGAAATCAGGGTGTTTTTTTTTATTGTAAAACTACTGTACTGTATTGCTAGCAAGCCTATGTTTAGTGACACATGAGTAACGTTATAGGCTAATAAAAATAGAAATATAATCCGATGCGTTCCAATCTATAAAGCATCAGTTTAAAAGAAGATTTCAGATGTTTTTCAAAGCAGAGCATTTGGAGATCTGCGCTTTCAGCGTTTCACCTGGAGAAATATTCGCCGGCTCAGAGGCTGAAGTCCAGCGCATGTCATGATCGCTGAGCGTCAACCGCGTGACAGGGAGGACCGGAATGACAGCTCACAACGTCTGCAAAGACACGGCCTCGGGAAACAAACTCTCTCTCTCTCTCTCTCTCACACGCACACACACACAAACAAAACCCAGGCTGGAGAAGAAGTGGATCGATGTGACTCACGTCATCGCTGAAACACGAGCGAGAGACACCGTTCATTTCCTGTACTGTTTAAGTTAAGTGGAGCTGCAAGGTTTTAAAATGTTAAAATCACAGAGTTTAATATGATGCTGTTGAAATAAACCATCAGAGGATGTCACGAGGACAGAACACCGTGAAGTGGATTACTGCGGATTATTTCCTAACAATCTGGCAAACTACACCTGGATCCAAATTAAAGCATTAATAAAATAACTTTAATTCATTTGGATTAATCAAGACGCGGCACAGGATCAGCGCTGTAAGACCTGATCATCATGCATCTATGTTTTCTGGAAAACTATAACTTTGTGTAATATTCTGTAACGCACGGTGGATAAAAAAAATATTAAATACAATATGATATGATATATTTGCTGACAAACAAGCAACACATGCTGCATTTGAAACCCTGTCGATATGGTGGCCCTTAGGGACAAAGCGCAAACAAAAGTTAAAGCACAAATATTACAGAAGACACGCCGAATACACAAATTCAAAAATACATACAAAAGTTGCAAGCTCACGCAAAGAGAAAATACAGCGAAAGAGATTTGCTGCACCAGATGTGACAGCAGGTGGAGTGATGAGATAAACAGGACAGGAACGTACCAGTGAACAAGATGTCAATCAGTGTGTCACCAACATTAGCTGCTCGTTTTGAAGGTATTAGAACTATTGTATTGTGTATTATTACTGAAACACTAAAATCACTTAGTAAATATTAGCAGCAATAAATTGAAGCCTAGACTTGTAACCATGTTTCTTTGCGGTGTGTTTTCACGTTTCTATATCAAACGTGAGCTGTTCAACGTGATATGTTTTGTTTGGCCAAAAAATAAATAAATAAACACCAGGAAAATCAGGAAGTGAGCAGCCTGCAAAGTTTCCTCCCAACGTCCAAAAACATGCTGTTGGATAAATTTGATGTGATAAAGCATAAATGAGTGTGTGTGATGCTCTGAGACAGACAGACCAGCTCTCCAACTTGGGTGTATTTATATGTCACGCCTGATATTCCTGGCATACAGAGTCGATCCAGGATTTTTTAAGTTATTAAAAAATCAGTCGTGCCGTGTCCAGTTCCCACCGATCTTGTTATAACACACCCCTTCAGTGACTGCTACCAACCAGTGAGGATGTAAGCTAACTGCTTTCGAACTGCTGTTCCTGTTTCCTTTGGAGGAAAGTGCTATCCGCCCCTTCCACTTGCATGACGCCCCTGATTGGTCAGTGTCGCTATGATTGATGAGTCCAAGTGTGGCATCCCTCCCCCTGACATCATGACCAACCTGCTCTCTAGACTCCTGGCTACGGATGACTGGAGCATCACTCGGGAATCGAACCTGTGATCTCCAGATGATATGGTGAACCGCCTGAGTTCTTGATGCATTCTATTATATGTCTTCACATTGTACAGACCTCTTGGCTGTAGACACACCTCAGATCTTTCATGCATGTGACATAATTTTTGAATCAGATGAAAAACTAAAGGCTTAACAATTAATTATTTAAAATCTGCATTAAATATACCACAAAATTAATACAAGATATAATCAGAATCTTCAACATGATGCCGAGGCAGTAAAACCTACAGTATGTCCGATTTTTTGCTCTACAGTTAAAATAACCTGCAGTGTGTAATTTTAGTGTTTCCTGGTGCAGCAAAATCAATCATGCATTAATATTGTCCCCTTAGTTACATTTTTTTTTTTTTTACACTCACCCTCACACATGCACACAAAGCTACGAGAGGAGCGTCCAAATCGGGACCTGCGAATAAATTTCTGGTATAAAACCATTTGACATTTACAGAAGACTTCAAGCAAAGTACGGTAAGCTGCAGTAAAACATTTGAAAGACGCAAACGTTTTAAAGTAGCCAATATGACCAGACAACTTGTCACCGACTTGCAGAGGAGACGCATCTGTAGGAACTGAATACGCAATCATTCACCAATGCCACTTGAGCTGGAGTTATTGCTACATCCACCGTACAGTCCTGACCTCACTCCAAGCCATTTCCACATGGATCATTAAAGGAATTCCTGGGAGGCCAGTGATTCAGATAACTTTCTATCTTGATGGTATCCAAGCACTAGAAAAGAACACGGGGATAAGTGCCGTAGTGTAGCAGGGAATTATATAGAGAAATAAAGGCAGTTTTTACTCTGTTATTCTGAGCAAAAAGTCCTGGTTTGACTTGAACATTCCATGTTTCCAGATGAATACATTCCCACTCAGGTTAAATCGACGTCAGTACAGTCCTCGTATCTTTTCTCCGTCTTGTCAAATAGTGTCCTGGACAATTTTCAGTGAGGCTGTGATTAATAAGGCGCAGCTCTCCCTCCGGGCAGAGGAACTCCGTGGCTTCATAAAGACCCTGCCAGCTTCGAGCGCCGCTTAAAGAGCCCACATGCAAGGTTCAACAACTGTGAAAGAACTATTAAAAAGGACACACAAAGCGGTGACCTTGACTGACAAGTGCTCTTCATTTTGGCAATAAACAGCGGTGGGCCTGATAAGTGTTCATTGGCGCAGAGAATAATTACCTATCCATCAGCGTGGCTGCAGCGTCTGAGGTCGTATAAATGGAACATACATAATGTACAGCAATAATACCAATCGCACAGAACCTAATGTATTATCATTATTTGTAGGCTGAGGCCTTTTTTTTCCCTCCTTCCTCTCCGTTCCTGCGTAAATGCCTTCGGGCTACGATAATTCCCGTCTAATCTCTGTTCCGTATTATAATTTTCATAGCCCCGAACGACAGGAAGAGAATCAATGTGTTTCTATCAATGGCTAAACAGAGGAGCGGATGCTTTATACGCCCGTGTTACTGCCCACTCACACACGCTCTATCAATTTACGATAAGAGCAATAAATTTACAGCTGACCGGACGTCTCGCAGCAATGTCACGGGAGGACTCGAGATAGCACCAGGGCCACAGGACAGGAGGATTATGGGTACTCACTTCCAGCAGCAGGGTAGTCTAAATCGCAACGCGATAGCTTCAAATGCAGAGAGGGGAAACTGGAAGGATGAAAGCACAGGATTTATAACAGGTTATTATTTTTTTTAACATAAATGTTTCAAGATTTGGATTAGCAATCTGTCCCAGCATGCACTGCTTTTAATAAAAGAGAAAAATGAAGAACGAATCAGATAGTGCTGAGAGAGAAAATACAACCCAGTTCACATCAGATCATATTTAAAACAGCGATGTAATAGCAGTAGTGATCTTTATTGATGTACTTTTTACTGTAATTGTGTGCAATTTGGTGCAGAGATGAAACACACAGCAAATGCAAGTGATCATGAATAGAAAAAAATTAAAAACACTCATTTTTTTAAATTACATTTTTCAACATGTTCTTCATGCTGTCTCATGCTTTGTAAATGTCCAGTCATGTTTGTGTATTTTTTTTTCCTCATGGTTATTTGTGGCTCATAATAATAATAATAATAATAACAACAATCTATACAATTAACCAATTTTTGTGCTGAAATAAAGGTGTAAAAGTGATTGACATTTACAGAAGTCCTGAAATCTCACCAAGCCATTTCCACATGTTTGGGCCATTAAAGGAGTTCCTGGGAGGCCAGCGAGTCAGGTGTGTAGCAGGCAGTCAGATCATGGCACCGGCGTACTGAGAGAACTTTCTACCTTGATGTGGTAGTGAAACACCGGGATAAGTGCATTAGTGTAGCAAGGGATTGACACTACCAGTCAAAAGTTTGGACACACCTTCTAACTCTATGGTCTTTCCTTTTTTAATTTTTAGTTCTGAAGGCATCTAAAATACACAATCTCTTTTGAACAGATGTATCTGCTACTTAAGCTCTGTAAAGCTTCTAGGGCAACCATTTGTTAATTGGTGATTTCTGAGGCTGGTAACTCTAAGTTAAGGTTTTTTTTTTAGAGGTAAGTTTTGGTCTCGCTTTCCTGGGAAGGTCTTCATGAGAGCCAGTTTCATCATGGAGCTTGATAGGTTTTGCAAATGCACTTAACAATAAAGTTCTTGCAGGAACTTGTCAAGAACAGCTGACCTACACCTGTCTGTTGTTGTTGTTGTTATTTAAATCACTTAAACTCCATGTGTTCATAGTTTTGAAATGTCCAGTATTGTTCGAGGACGTAGAAAATAAATCACAAAACAAAAAACACTGAATTAATGTGTTTATAAATGTTTGACTGGTACCCTATGTAGATATCTACAGTATATCATCACTGTGTTCTGTTATTATGCACAGTCAAAAGTCCCAGATTGACTTGAACACCCATCATACATTTTAGAAGACTTCTTCTGCTGTTGTTTTTTTTTTTTTTTTTTTTTAAACATGCCCCTGTGCTCATTGTTCGGTCATGAGGAAAACCCCAGAAAACTTGGCTGAGAAAATCCAGTTCTACGCTTTAATAGTGTTCCTCAGATCCCCGTCATCGACTCTGAAGTGTGAAACTCGTACTTGTCACTCGAGATGGCCGCAAAAAAGAGCAGGAGGGCATTAGACTATAAACATGCACTCTCTGATGATGTCCTGGATGCTCATTTGCTTTAACATAAATACAAACTTTACTGTATCACTTATTAATCTAATCTAATCTTGGTGTTCAAAAATGTTCAAATTAGGATTAACACAAATCATCAAGAAATTGCTTTATACTGCGTGTGTTTATTTTAAATCCCACTCTTTCTCCATTAATTCTGCACGTTTTAATCTACACAAAATATGTGTAAGTACATTTATAAGGCACATAAGTTATGTTTATTTCATGAGTTAATGTACAGGTTGTACCTGCTCACTAAACATATCCTACATCATAAAATTCATAAGCCTCTGCAGTAAATTAAGAAAACTTGAGGTTGTGATGAGGTTTATTTCAGGCGTGTTTCTTTCTTTTCTTATTTTTTTCCCCTTATTATCTTCTGGCTGTTTCATTACTTTACTTTTATTAAAATTATTTCTGTCTCGGTTATTGTTTTAAAAAAAAAAAATCGGGGAGGCATCTAATGTTTATGAATAATTCTTGAATAGTCCTGTCTTACGTGTCCGATAAATTCATTCCTTCAAATCATTAATTCATTCTCTATAGGGCTTATCGTCTACAGGGTCGCAGGATGCCTGGAGGGTATCTCTGGAAAATTTGGGCACAAGGCGGGGTACATCCTGGACAGGTTGGCAATCCATTACAGGGCGTAAGTGTTATATAATACAATAAAATATTTTTATATAGATATATGATACTATTATGATACTACAGATAGATAGAACTATATTTAGTCTTACACACTGTATTAATAAAAACAATCGTAATTACAATAATAATAATAAGCGTTTGTGAAGCCTTTATTAAATGGATATGTACAATATCATTGTGTGATTATGACATTATTATTGATTATTGCTGTTAATTACCCATTTATCAAGAAGGAAGCCACATACTCAGTTGCGATTAAAAAAAAAATCAAATTTAATTATTATTATTTATTTGAAATGCACATGCATCCTACACATGAAGCATTTCTTGGATTTTTTATGCTAAAGACATCACATGAGTCATCTTTCCATAGGACAATTGTAAATATGTGTCAAGGGACAGAGAGGGAAAAAAAAGTGCTAACGATGAAATGAAGCCAAAAATCTGTTCAACACTTGATGTCAAAGAAAAAGCTCGCTGGCTGGGAGTGTGGGAGCCCCAGATGGCAGGTGGTCCTCTTTATATTCACCATCAAATCTGTGGTCCTGCAGCATCTACTGACTTCTGAAGAACAGAGAGTTAAGACAGGGCTTCTAAGCGAGAAAATTAAATACTTCCATCGTGCTAATCGTTAGTCCACTTATGGTTATGGTGATATCAAATTCTGCATTTTTTTCATGCCTGTCAGACGTATTCTCAAAGCAGAATAACGGTTTAAAGCAGATATTCTGAAGATCCTGAAGATGATGACATCATCCTGTAGATAAATCAATTATAGATCATTTTTTACTTTTTCATAATTCTTTAATAACCATGATCAAACCTTTTTTTATAAAAATGATAAATATTTGATCTTCCTTTAATTTTCTATACAGTTCCTGTTACTGCCTCTTGAAAACCCTTCAGAGAAAAACTCACCCTAACAACAATTACAAAAAACGATTTCGAATATGATTAAATACGAATACGATTTGTAATCGTATTCTCCGTTGTGAGAGGAAATAAATCAACACTTTCTGAGCAATCAGATTTAAAACAAATCACGACGCCGTAGTAGATGTGCTTAGAAAAAATATACTTCCTTTATATTTAGAAAAACCAATAAAACACGTCAAAGTTTATCTTCAGAGCTTTTTAATAGAGAAGAGATACCAATCGATAGTGGTTAAAGGGCAGCTCAACTCCTAAAAACAAGAAGATGTTACATACTAGGGCTTAACTTGAGCTCCTTGGTGTTACTGGTCATGGTGGAGGGAGTGATTGGTGGTTAAAGTGTGGCTAGCATGGCTATTGTGCTAGTCACAGTGGGAGGAGACGGGCAGTAGGTGGCTGGGGGAGGCGTCTGACGGACCAATCGGTTTTGGTCGGTCGGCGTGAAGAGGTTGCAGAGGCCATTGTCTTGAAGGGGGTGCTGGTGGTGTGGGGTCACACCCGATAAGCTCAGCGGTTGGGACAGGGGGCGTTTGGGGATCCGGATGGACGGCGTGGGCTGTTAAGGCTCACAGCGTTACAGGCTGTGTTTGCCCTTTGCCATGCACCCTCGCCACCTCCAGAGTTGTCGCAGACTTGTCAGAACCGATCAGAGAGTCTACAAGTGACGTACAAGTTTGGACAAGATGACACAGACTTTCTGGTGGTACGTGTCAAAGAACATATGGGAACAGATGTCCTCGTTACCGGGTTGTGAGCACTTTAACTGGCGATGGGCGTGAAATAATAATAATAATAATAATAATAATAATAATAATAATAATACCACAACATTTTATTTAAAATTTCACATAAATAAATAAATGAATGAGCAATAAATGTGTAGTAACATGCATCTAAAAGTCCTGGAAGATCTTCTTTCAGGGTTTGTCTTAGTCTTAAGTAGATTTAGATAATACTTTAAGCAGTCGTGTGAAAAAAGAAAAAGCAAAGCAAAGCAAAAAGCCCACATCATGCATGATGAGGCCCTCGGAAATTTCACATGACAAAAGTAACTTTATTGAATGGGACAGATTGCTGCTTGTCTGACTGACTTAATCTGTTTGATTGAGCAATGAGACGCCTTTGGCTTCACAAGTCCTTCAAAGGGAGTGGATTTTCTCTCTTTTTTTTTGGAAAAAAAAAAACTCTTTTCATAGAGCTGGTCACACTGATGGCCTTATAAGCTTTATTTATTGGCTTCAAACATCTTTATTCATTGGCTATCGCCCAAGCTCTTTCACTTCATCAACCTGCAACAAAGGCCGCAAGCTTGGACAATCTGTCAACTGTCTCTGTCATTGATTACAGGACGGCGCTGGGCAGGCGACGGGGGCTTCAAAAAGCTCAACCGTCACACCGAGAGTAAAAAGGAGGCGCTCGGCGAATCCCCTAGATAGCACGCCACTTCCTTTGGCTCAATAGCCGGCCACATTAGCGAGCCATACATTCATTTGCCTACGCCTCATGAGCTCATTATTGGGATCTAACTCTCGTCTCCTCCCTCTGGCTTTCAGAGAGGCCGCGGTGTGACAAAAGAGTCGCAGGCATCATTGTGCTTGATCTGAGTTTTATTTAGCTCTCCATATGGTTCTCCGGCCATGGCTGAAGCTTAATGTTCATGCTCGAGAGCAGTCTATAACCACACGGGCTTTTGTAAGAGTTTTAAAGTTGACAGACAAAAGCAGGACATCATGAATGAATCAGTGTACTTTGTTGTCAAAAGAACCGAGAGCGCTGTGGATTCCAGGGTCGCTTCCGTCCAAAATTAATATCGATACCCCTTCCTGTGCTACTTCCTCCTGTCTCACAGTCCCACAGAATCACCCCCTAACAAGGTCTCCGCCACTTTGACTTTCAGCTCCCGAGCTCCTGATCTGCCCTCAGTGACAATTTGTCTACATCACAGAGCCATCAGCTCTAATCAGGTCTGACTCGTGCCGCGCAGAGGAGTCTCCGTTCCCCGAGGCTACACAAAAGCATCACGCTCAGACCCATGTGTGAAAGCACACAACTGTTTCCTGCTAAAGTCTTCCTGATTTTTTTTTTAACCAGCAGGATTCATGCATGGTTATGAGAATCGTTCCCCTGTTCTCAGTTACATCCAGGCCATGCTGTTCTAAAATTGTTCATTGTTCATGAGCAATAAGTACTGTCTACAGAATACCGTTTTAAAGATAAAAAAAAAAGACTGAAATTATTCCTCGATCAGCATCTTATGTAAAGAATAAATCATGACTAGGTGGTGTGATAAAATTCCGCTACAAAGCATAAAATCAGAAAATCAGCTGACTCTCAAAGCGCCGACACTGGAGACTCCCTATGCAAATGTTAAGTAAACGGCTCTAAAACTGTCCGAGCTGCTGTTGGAGAAAATTCATCAGCACTGAACAGAAGTGTGGATTAAACCCACAGGAGGAGCATGAAAGAACAAAGCCAACTGAGGCACTCCTGAAAAGTGACACGATGGAGGGAGATTCTGAACAGACCACAAAAAAAAAAACATTCCCAAAAAACATCATAAAGGAACTTTAGGTCTCGATTAGTAGAGAGAGAGATTCAACATTTTAGAAGGGTCAAATTATTAGGCTGCATCAAGAAAAGAAAACCACGAAGGAGATTTGAAATGACTGGAACTGGGTTAAGAACCCTTTTAACACATGGAAGGATAGTGCTGACCCGTCAACTTTGTGGAAGAAATGTGGCCGGAAAAAATTTATGAACATAGTTTGGTGAAATTACAATAAAAAAAATAAAAATAAAATCAACAATAAAAACCAGAGCTATGTTTAATAGAGAAAGTAAGAGCATTTTCACACACACACACACACACACACACACACACACACACACACACACACACACACACACACAATGTGATGAGAATTCACAGGATAGGGACTAAACAGCTGTCCATAAGAAAACCACTTGTTATTGAGACTCATCAGAAAAAAAGGCTTCAGTTTGCTAGAGAGCATAAAGATTGGACATTGGAGCGATGGAAAAAAGGTCATGTGACCAGATGAGTCCAGATTTACCCTTTTCCATAATGATATTGTGTGTCAGGGTAAGAAGGGAAGCGCATGAAGCGATGCACCCATCATGCATAGTGTCCACTGTACAAGCCTCTGGA
>JAOVVA010000027.1:2333815-2346708 GCA_028565275.1 Leiocassis micropogon | reverse complement strand
AAACAAATAACCCATTTTGCTGGGTTAAATTAACCCAGCATGTAGTTGGTCCAATATTTACCCAGCAGCTGGGTTAACCCAGTATGTTTTAGGGTGTAGAGGATAACTTTTCTTTTTTCCCTTTTTTTTTTTTTGGCCAGGCAGTTATTAAACACTTTAACACATCATCTTGATTTCTTGTCATAAACCACATTTTTATATCCTGCTTCAGTGACTTAGTAGAGATCTAACAATAAAAGGTCAGGTGGATTTTGTCTTCTGGGACCGCTTATTGCTTTATGAGGAGAGTTCCCAATTTAGCTCACACAGTCACTAGAAAAGCATCACGGTTTAAATTTTCGTCTTGTGAGAGTCAAACACACTAAGCACAACACCTATGGAAAGTCTAAGAGGATTCGTCTATTCAGTTTATGTTAATCTGGTTTGAAGTATTGTAATATTAAAATAGTGTCACCTGGTAGAAAGAGAGAGAAATGTGATTCACAATCAACTGTGAAATGTCACTGTTTATATTCTTTACAACAGATTTGTAAGCCTGTTATGACCTGATAATATTTAGTTCTTCTTATTATTATTTTTTAATCTTATTCTACCAATGAAACCCAAAATAAGAAAGGTTTATGAATCATGGATTTGATGAAGAATCACTTCTCCTTCACTACTGTTTCAGTGTCTGTGTTAATGGGCTACCTCTGAGCCACGCCCCCAAAAGAGAACAGCAGAGCTGAGGGGAGGGGATTGCCTTTTATGAGGTCACAATTAGGGGGGAGGGGGAATCAAATAATCTTTTTAAACACCAGGCCAATACAAAAATGTTTTTCATACTTACATAAAGCTTGGTTATGATTTTTACACTGGAGACAAAGTTGAATGTGTAAAACATGACTTAAAGAAAGTGAATAATGTGCATTAGGTCAAAAACTTGACACACTGTGAAAATAAACATCAAAATGATCATGAGGAAACGTGCTGTCACGTGAAGTTAAAATGCGCAGAGTAAGAAAATGTTGAAGTGCTGAAATGTGACTATTATTTAAAAGAAATTAAAACATGCCTTATCAGTTTACTTCATTCGTATTTGACCTCAATGCTCATCCAATTCTCCCAAAAATCTAATATTAAGGTTAAGATCATCTTACCTCATAGTGCGAGTGAGAGAGAGAGTTCCATGTGATTCTCACTCAACCCTTAAACATCATTTTACAGAACGTCAACATTACTTTACAGAAATTTCTCTTTACTTCATTTCGATGTATACATGCTTGTGCATCTTGCAAGAGTCTTTAGCACATGTACACTTAAAAAAAAAAACACAAAAAAACACACACACAGCTTTGATTGTTATCTTCATTTAATCGTTCCTTGATTATTTCTTGTTACAAGCCTCAGAGCAAATCAATTCGGAGATCATTTCAAATCGTGCGTTTGTAATTTATTAGCGATGTGAAACAAAAGGTCGATCCTAACAGGTTGATCTCGTCTCCTCGAACCGCGGATCGGATCTTCTTCACGGTCAAGCGCACCGACTGGGCAAATTTATGCAATTAGGTCACGGCGATGGCGATAGCCGGCACTGCGTAAGGGGCAGTGATAGAAAATCAAAGTGATATTTCACGGTGGAGGAAAGCAAAATAAAGCAGGAAGACACCAGGGGTACAGGCTGCACATGATAAGAATTAAATTATACCCCAATATGCTTGGCCTTCCTGATGTCCCTGATGCTGGATGCTTTCTTTTTTTTTTTTTTTTTTTTAATTTGGAAATATGCAGGCAGATTGTGTCTCGGCTGCCAGGACATGATTATATTTTAAGTGTGTAATATTCAGGAGAGCCCCTCCACCCTACTGACACCCCCCTCCCCTTTTTATCTGTCTATCTCTCTCTCTGTCTCTGTCTGTCTATCTCTGGCCCTCTGGCTGCTCTCACCTCTCCTCCAGCCCACTGGCACACAGCACGCTAAATCTCTGGCATCCCAAAATTCTCACCCACTGCGCACACACACTTGATGAAGCACATCACACTGTCCTAAAAAGGAAAAAGGAAAAAAAAAAAATCCTCTCTCATTTACCAAATCTCATTGCTTTCTCTGTACAACTGCAGCATCACTCTGATGGCTCTGCACAAAGCTTTATTTTGCTCTGGGAACAAAGGTTGCGCGGTTCGTCATTGAGAGTGGCGGCGCTGCAGCAGCTGCCTCCGCCACGCTCGCACTGACAAGCGGCCAGAGAAACAGATGGTTCGTGCATTCATGACCAGTTTCGTGGAAGCCCAAGAGTCAAAAACCATTCAGGGGAGGGCTCTCTTTTTGTCCGCCGTCAGATAATAAAGCTTTTCAATCTGCTAGAAAATTAGAAATGCATTTGGAAATTGTCCTTTAATTATCGAGGTCACCTCAGCTCTTTGAAGGAGAGGATTTGTAAAGGTTTCAAATCACTTCTTAAGGCATGTCGATTCACTTCAACGCAGGAGAAAAGCACGTGGCGCATTTTCTTTTCATGATCCAAACCAAATCCGTTTCTGTTTTTCACTTCCTGACTTTCTCTGCTACTGCAGGTGCTCCCGAGTTTGAATCCACTCCAGCGTGTGCTTTAGCCGCGGCTCCCTCTCGGCCTGTCGGGCTCCGGACAGGATGCTTGCACATCTGTAGCATAATCGATAACAGATGAGCAAGTCCCAGGCCCTGAATCTTTCATCATCTCTCCTCACTCAGCAGCAGATGGCGGTGCCACAGAGTCTGCCTCTGACAGCACTGGGTCTTGCCCTTCCATGCCAAGTCCAACCAACAGCCAGCAGCGTTGGCCTCCTGAAATAGCTTCTGCACTCCTTAAATGGCTCCTGCACTCCAGAAACAGAGCAGACACTCCTGAATCAGAGCTCGCACTCCTGAATCAGAGCTCGCACCCCTGAAAAAGCTCCCACGGTGCTGGAAAAGCTCCTTCACTCCTTAAATGGCTCATACGCTGCTAAAACTCACTTCCTGCACTCTTGAAACATACAGCTCACACTCTCTTGAAACACACTTCCAGCACTCCTGAAACGCAGAGCTCACATTCCTGAAACAGAGCTTCACCATACTTTGGGAATTTGATAAATAAAATTTATATTAATTAACATGAAGTTGATTTTGAAAAGTCTCTAATTTTATAAATTATTGTCAGATACAGGTTTTATTAATGCTCTCTAGGTAGGTTGGTGTTAAAGGTTTTTTTTGTAATAGAACAAAGAGAGAGAAAGAGTGAATACTGTAAATAAAGCCCAATTAAACAATTAAACAAATTGAGTCTGATTTTAATAACATGCAAATCACACAGCACTGAAACACTGATGTTATTAAATCATCGTAATAATCATAATCATGCTGAAAAACTTCATCACGGCTTCTCGTCACTTTAACCCCAAATTAACATAATCACCACACTATTTGCATAATCACACAGCTTGTGTGTCTGTGTTACTTTATCATGAGCAACTGTGCAGCAGACGAAAACAGCATGTTAGATTAAAAATGACCTCAAAAACGAGACGAAATGATTCGCTCGGCCGTTCACAGAGAGCGAAACTCGTACTGGGAGTTCAGCAGAACTGAGGCTTCTCTCTTTTTTTTTCTTTTTAGATATCATGTAAGACATGGACATGACAAAAAAAAGGACAAAATGAGACAAACTGCAGGTCATGTGCTGCTGTACTGCCCTCCTCTGACCACTAGAGGAAGTGCACACAGTCTCAGAGCATCACTGAGCTCGGGTTAAAAGGTCATGGAGTTACAAATACACCAATGTCAACTTAAAAAGGTGGACGAATCTTGTGAAATTGTATATTTTCATCTGAAAAGTGAGTTGTAATAAAAAAGAAAAACAGGTTTTATTTTAATTAATTATTTATTTATTTCCTGGAATGCCAAAAAAAAAAAAAAAAAAACCCACAGACATTAAGTAATTTTTTTTTCCGGAAAAACAAATGTAAAAAAATAAATAAATAATAAAAATCAATTTAAAAAAAAGAAAATATATAAGCTTAGCATGGAACTTTTTTTCTGATATAGAACATATACCACACTATGGTAGATGGTATACTGTATATACACTATAGTACAGTACTTATTCTATGTATGGAACATGTACCAAGATACTGTAAAAAAAAAAAAATGTAAAAATTTAAAAGCCATACATGCACATATACCATACTGGTAACCTTGATTAAGTAACCTCTGCAGTGCCATTTTACCGTTATAGTACTTTCCAAAGGTTAAATACACAAATCTTTTGGTATTTGGTGCAACCAAAGTTCTATCCCACACCAGCAGTACTGTAAGTAATGTGGTACATATAGGTACTACTAATATAGATGCCTGCTATACTTTGGCAGCCATGATTTTACCCAATAAGTACCATGGGATTTACGAAAGTATGACAGTACACACCATAGCACGTACTACCAGGGTACCCGTTGAAGTGCCAAAGTACCTACCCTGGTACTCTATAAAGTTCTATGGTGCCGACCATGGTAAGGTCCAAGGTAACACTATGATATATTGTGATATGTACTGTAGTATACCATGGTACACTATATTACATACCATAGTAAAATTTAAAATGGGTTATACCATATAATATTATTGCTTATTATTTCTTAAACAAACTAAAAACTATTGATCACAATGTACACAAAGCTCAACCTAATAAAGTATTTTTTATATTAAAAAAAAACATATACTCTTAAATCTTCAAATTAAATTTAAATTATGAAAGTAAATGTAACAAACAGGAAAAAGAAACAAACAAGAAACTACATCTACCTCAGTGTTAAATCACATCCTAATTTTAGCCCCTGATGGGAAATTTGGACATCTACCACAGAAGCAACAACAGCTTTGACCATAATTGGTCAAATGTTAACAAGTATAATCCAAACTAGGTGAATGCTAGTAGCTAGCTGCCTGTCACAACACAAACTAGTTGAACGCTAGTAGCTAGCTGCCAGTAAAATTACAAACTTGAACGCTAGTATGTAGCTGCTGATAACAATGTAAACTAGTTAAATGCTAGTAGATGGCTGCCGGTAAAAATACTACCTAGTTGAACGCTAGTATCTAGCTGCCAGTAACAATACAAAGTAGTTGAATGCTAGTAGCTACTGTAAGTTGCCTGCCTCATTATGAACTTATTGACTGCTAATATTTAGCTGCCAATACAAAATAGGTGAACTCTAGTAGGCTATCTAGCTCCTACAATATAAAAAAATTGAATGCTGGAAGCTAGCAGTCAAAATACAAACTAGTTGACTGCTAGTAGCTAGCTGCCTGTCACAACACAAACTAGATGAATGCTAGTATCTAGCTGCCAATAACAATATATACAATAGGTGAACACTAGTAGGCTATCTACAGTAGCTCCCACAATATGAACAAATTGAATACAACGAAGTAGGTGAATGCTAATAACTAGCTGTCACAGCTGGTAATGATTACATTTCTTAGAACTATTTGAATCAACTTTTTAAAACTATTTGATGGTTAAAAGGTTGCCTTGTGAATTGCTAGTTGCTAGCCATCCCATTGCAAACTAGGTAAATGCTAATATCTTGTTTAAGTTTTACAAATAGCATTTTGATGTTTTAAAACCAAGTAGCTCTGCATGAAAATCAAACTCCACAGGTATGAACTACACTGAAGTGTGCGGTGACGTGAGCTCATCACTGGCTTGCTAAATCCCTCCCACAGCTGTAGAGATCAACACTTTTTCACCGTTTGCTGGTTAATGAGCAGCGTTTAGCCTGAAGAAAAGCCACACAGACCCAGTAAAGCAGAGGCACGAGACAGTAATGGGCTTTCGTCTGCACGCTTATTAAATGGCCGCTGCTTGGTTAGCTGTAAGCTACAGTTTGGGACCCTTAGCTCCCATATTTAATTAAAACATCATTATCACCTTTCTGCGTACTGAGCTGTATCACGGCTCGTACAGTCTGGATCTGTTTGCTTAATTGGTCTTAAAAGGGTAAATCCTTATACACTTTATCTTTTGGAGTGAAGTAGATGAGTAATTATTTAATCGCTGTGAAACATGGAACTAAGCTTTAAAAGGACATATCAAGTCAAAGATGAACCTCAGACTTACTGTTAACTATGCAAAAGTAAAGTTGCGATGGTAGTTTGTTTTGTTGTTTTTATAATTTATAGGTTTAATAAAAAAAATTTAAGATAACTTTTTTTATATATATATATTTCTAGGTTTACTCTGACATGCAAATGTGCAAACCTTGAACTTGTGAGCCAATATAAAACAAGAAGACGGGGCTTCACTAAAATAAAACAGTAAAACCATTCAAGGGAAATACTGACTATTACTAGTTTTCTTGACAATGTTAGATATTCAGGACATCAGGACCACCACTCTGCCCCTTCAAATGAAATAGCAATACAATTACGTTATAACTACTCAGTCGTAATTTACTCTGAGATAACACAATCCTTTATCTAGACATTTAAAATGTAGATTAACATTTAAAGTATTAGAATAGTCTTATTTGTGTATTATATTGACTGTAAAATGTATGGTTTTACATTTTTGACTCGTAAAAACCTAAAATGCAAAAAAACAATAAAATTGGCTTTGACTTAGTGTGTAAAATAATAATGTAAAAAACTGTGTAAATACATTGTACCAAATATTGTATTAAACATCATGTAGTTTTTCCTTGTAAAAAGTTTGGCATGAGGTTAACAAATGCATAATAAGGCACATGTCTTTCTTTTATTATAAGAAAAAAAATGTCCAGGTCTCAAGGTGCAAGGATAGAAACAACACTATCTATAGCAAACAGTGCAACAATTGGCTCTTTTAAATAAGAAATATTTAAAACATATTTTTAAAATTATTATTTAGCCAATTGCTATTGATGGCAAGTCAATGAACCTTTCTTTTTCAAGAGAGAATGGGGACCATGTCTTAACAATGTCTTAGAGACAATACCATCACAACAGACGTCAGGCTATACTTCTGAAATTTGACGTCCTTCCAGTTTACAGAGTGACTTTTAAACAACATGGCGGCTCACAGCATCAGAAATAAACAAATTACATTTTTTTACTGTTATGTTATCCTTTATAGACAAGTATTAGCTTTTTAATCAAGTATTAGATTAAACAACATGCAGACTTTGTTAAATCTAAAACACTGGCTATAAAATATCCTTATTGGGAGACCGGGGGAGAAAAGCACTATACATTATTTATCTAAATTAGTTTCCTAGCGTTATGCTAACAAAACACAAACGTGGCGGCGTCCAGTTTCGCACTTTGTCTGTCGAACTTAGAAAAATCTTCCAGTCTTGAACAAATATCATACCATATCTCTGAAGTGTTAAGTCCTCATGTACAACCTCTTAAAATCTTGTTAAACGTTAATTTCAATGAACTGACTTAATGAAGATAATCTCTGAGCCCTAGTTAAACATGTGTAGTGTTACACTCCAGTACAAACAGTCTATGAAGCTACACTTCTGTTAGAGAGGAGTTAGTATCGGAGTTATTCTGAACACATGAACAGCTTCACGTTTAGCATGCGCGTGAATGCAGAGGTAAACTTGTCTGGACCTTGGAGCGGACCTTGCAGCCAAACATTGTCTGGTCACATTAATATTCAGCAGACGGCGTTATTGCGAGCACCTTGAGCAGATGCACACCGGCGCATCTTTGATGGCCCGAGCGAGCCATGTCCTCCTCCCGCTCTTTGTTACCTCGGCTAGTGTTAGCCGAGCTCCCATGGCACAAACTAAGTGGCTTGCTGGCATATGGTGTAACCTCCATTTGACTACTAAAAGCTGGAGATTGTTTTTGTGGAGCAGATGTTGGTGGGCGCAGTGGCGGCGCAGCTGACTTGGCTGAACAGCTGGGAACGGTGTGTGTGACCCACATACGAGCAAAGTGGCTGCTCGCGTGTTCCTGCCAAACGGGGACAGGAAATCAAGTTTGTTCTCCTTTGTCTGTCTTGTTTCATTTTTTTTAAAGGGTTGAGACAGACAGTCGGCTCTACAGCTAGACCAGCTTTCACGTCATCCGTGTTAGCTTTTCTGTGCTGCGTGAATGCCGTTCATAGTGACCATGTGAAGTATTAAAGTAGAAAACAGAATGTGGAAAGTTTAGAGAGAGATTAGAGATTAGTGTAAGATATTAAGAAATCCCCATGGATAATACCTGCTACATGCCGGTGTACAAATGCTAATTACTCCAGCCTCTTAACGAGGGTCATTACGGTAGGTACTGTGATAAATGTCGTTGCTTTGTATAAGCAGATGGGACGGGAGTGTTTTCGGGTGGGAAAGCTGAGGAGGCATCTTTAAACGAAGCAGGTGTCTGGTGAGTAAATACCTTCAGTCAGTTTAAACATTAAAGCCATGAAGATTAAGATTAGGGTAAAGGGCGGGGTTAAAACCTAGGACTTGTATTTTCTTATATGACAAACAGTTAAAAAAAAAAAAAAAGTTTCAAAAATCACACAAACGCTTTTCTGTCTCAACGGTATTAGTGATATTTTACATGCATTACTATTTGTTTAATTCATGCCTGCTTATCTCCAGAGAGAGAGAGAGAGAATAAACCAACACCAAACAACAGTGAAGGTGTCAATCGTTAACAGTCTTGAGCCTCGTAAGTCTCCTAGCATGCTCCAGAGCGCTCCACATGGACCATGTTGTCCACAAAACGTCATTTCAATACAATGATGAAAAAAACAGAAGATTTTGAAATGCAGATGTGATTGTTTTTTTCTCGCTCTCTC
This sequence comes from Leiocassis micropogon, assembly GCA_028565275.1. Taxonomy (NCBI): domain Eukaryota; kingdom Metazoa; phylum Chordata; class Actinopteri; order Siluriformes; family Bagridae; genus Leiocassis; species Leiocassis micropogon. Next base: position 2,337,934 of record JAOVVA010000027.1, on the reverse strand, counting down.
TCTCTCCCCCCTCCCCCCTCACACCCCTGTCCCCGAGCGAGCAGGTTGAGAAATCACATACAGCGATTTGCGACTGATGCGCCGCACCTAAATGGGCAAAACATCTAAAGACACACTTCCTGCATGACGATGAGACATCAGGTCTTGGCTAATTAGAAATAATTTACATCATATTTTTATAATTAGGCTGATATTATGATTTTTTTTCCCCCTGAAGTTTTTTCTAAGAAAGGTCGAATCAACAGACGCTCTGTCTCCGTTTATGCGTGATGCACCGCTGATTATCATCGTTAATGATATCGAAAATCAGATTATTAGCTTAATTTAAGATAAACAATGCATTTTATGAGAAGAAAAACCTCATGAAAGATTCATACGGATCCTTCCGAGAAAAGACGACGTGCTCATTGAGTGTCTTGATCGATTGCTTATATATAAAAAAAGAAATTCCTAACAATTTCCGGCTGTAGAGCTACTACTGCTGTTCTCCAAAGCTCATTGCTTTGTATGTTCCAGGTCAAGCGTCTCTCGCTTTTCTCCAGTCTCAGGATTAACGGTGAGAGAATTGGAACGGAGCGTCAAATCTGTTGCTGCTGTCTGGACGAACAGAAGCCAGTGTGTTGATGCAGAAAGATGTCAGAGCAGATTTGGCCTAATTATTGTGGCCTCTCACTATAGATTGCGGTGATGAATGTGATGTTCTTAGCAACAGCTACAGCTGAGGATATCAAAGATTTAAATTTATAACTTCACAAACTCCTAGGACTCGATTCCTCATTCCGAAAACAACAACGTTAGCTTCATCATTGTCCATGATGATCTTGAATAATAATCCTGACAGCTGAAGGAGTTTTATTTTATGTCAACACTAAGAGTGCGTAAATGCTAATAAAACACATGTACTTAAACATTTAATCATATGGGCAGTGTTAAATCAGTCTTTAAGAGTCTATTTGGTTTTAGAATTCAAGGCAACATATGCTAATTGTGCTACTAGGGTAACAATTTTTATTACCATAGCACTAGCTAAACTATTTTTTTTTTTAATAACCATAGTTTTTCAAGCAATTTTTTCTCCATGGTACACACTGCCTTTTGTCTTTTCAGATAATTTCAACATTATTTTAAACTCAAAACAAAAGTGTGAACCGTCACGTTCATCCAGAACAAAAGAACCAATATGTGTGTAACTGTAACATGACCAGATGTGCTTCTTACCTAGCATGACTAGCATTATAAAAAGTGCTAGCATCAGCAAATATGGAACAACAAGCAAAGATGACAAGCGTTACTATTCATTTTTTTTCATTTTTTTATAGTTAAATAATTTTAAAAATAACTTTTTCAAATAAGTGGGGTTTATAAATAAGAAAGTTACATTAATAAATTAGTTGCACATTAGAGTGACGTATCACAGTTGATTCATCAGTTGAGTTGATGGCTCAAGTGTAGTTAGCTTATAGTGTAGCTAGGTACTTTATAAAAAAAATTTAATAAAAGATTTATTTGTCAAAATATTGTGGAAACATTAATTTTGTAACAATGAAACACTGTTGGAATCGGCTTAGAATTATGTAAATTTTGTAAATTTGTAGGCCTATAATTCAGCCTAAATAAAAAAAAAATGTTTTCTTTATATTTTAAATTCATTGGAAATACTGTCTTTAATTGTACTCTAGTGCATTTCTTTTGGCATCTTTCTGTTTAAGGTCACAGACAGATGTATGAACATTTCACTGCATATCATACAGTGTACGGTTGTGTACATGACAAATAAAATTAGAATTTTTAATAACTTTTTAAAAATTACATTAAAACAATGTTGAGGACATACAGTAACATTTGGGACTATTTAGAATTTTGCAAATCTAACTTCAAAGCAACATCTATTTAGAAATACTCATACAATTAAGCCAAACCCCCGGAAGAGATGGGAATCACCAGGGGCCACCTGATACGATATCACGATACATGGGTGCCGATTTGATTTGTATTGCATTTCTGTCCTTATTACAATTTTATAAAAATCCAAATTCATGATAAAAAAATGCAAGAGTTGGTTGCATACTGGATACGGTGCTGCCTGCCAATGTGTGAATAGTTATGTGTGCACCATCCTGTAGTACAGTAGAGAAACTGCAACATTACCACCTCAAATGTAAACATATATAAATTAAAAACGTATTTAAAAAATAATATTTTTTTGGCGGATACATGAACCGCAACACAAAAGAATCGCGATATGTACAGTAACTGAATTTTATGCCCCCTGCTCCAAATCTCTAAACTCCTGTCATGGTAGTGATGGCACTGAATGCTAACCACTGGTCCACCTGCAGCTGAGGCTAATAAACGCACATACTGTATATTACTGTGTCAAGCTATAAGCACTACAGAACACCTCCTAGTCTAATGTAGTCAAAATAATCCTAGACAACTACAATTTTCCAAGCCATTAAATAAAAAAAGCGCTCATACTGCAGATCCTCATGTACAGCAGCACAAGACTTGTTATGTAAAACTAGACGTTGTACAAAATGTTGAAATTCTGTGGTTGTGAGGTTGTAAGTGCAACATTGTGTTGGGGTTGTTCACGCAACGTTATCTGCGTGTCATTTTTACAAATCCTAAAACGTTCAAAAACCGAGCTGTTTTGATGTTGAGATTTGGATGGACAACTTCGCAATCTAACAGCAACTATATGACAACATTATACAACATTCTAGCCTGACAAGCTACACAGTTTCTTTAAAAATGCAGATTTTAAAGGGCAATTATTGGCACTTGTTAAGTACTTCATGGCCATGAATTAGGCAACCACAGTGTCAGCTTTAAAAAAAAACAAACACATATCAAAAGTAGAAAATGCAGGAACAAACGTCCCAACCAGACCCAAGTCTCGGCACTTGTTAATGGGATGTTACTGTAGAATTTGCTGAATTTTACTGTAACTGGTGACTTGGTGTTGTATTTTTAAATCAGGCAAATTTTCATGGGTGACATTAAAACACTATTTTGTCCACTATTGCTAATAAGTGGGAAACATGGCATCATTGTAACAGCAAAATTACAACAAGGTGGTGACTTCTAACCCTCAACTTTAGAATGTGCTAAAATGATTTTGGGTTAAAAAAAAAAAAAATGTTGTTTTCTATTTTCAGCCACATTTTGGCACTACAGTCTTTATCTGCTGTTAAAACGAGTCGGAGCGGATCTGCAATCCAGTCCCCAGCCTGCTGTCTCTGCTCTTGGACATGGACGAGCCTTCACCTGAGATGACAGGTGAGCAGCCTGAAGCTAGACAGAACAAACAGGGAAGCGATGACCTGCCAGAGATCCGTCACACTCGGACACACCGTGTCTGTGACAGCCGCTCCGTCTTGTCGTCTTGCTTTTCCTCTCGTGATTCAACGTGACATGCCGAGTCGACGTCATGAAATGATGTTCAAACACAATGTAATAAAGGATGGCTGCGAGCTAGACAGCACCGAGTCACTAACATCATAAAGTTTAGTCAAAAGGGCTTAAGGGTAGCTTGTATATAATTATGGGTAACAATAATCCTGGTATTGTTTTCATAATTGAAAAATGAGTTGCAGGGCCAAAATATACATATATTTTTTGTGTTTTTATTACTTTTATGATTATCCAGGGCAAATTGTGACATGTGGGTGAAACTAAAAAAAATTATTCAGAGCGCTGATTGGTTGAATGAAAGGATGGCACATGATGTATCTGGTTAAAACAGATTTAGGAGGGAACCTTTAATTCAGATCGGATAAATTTTCTCATAAGTTTATAATAATAAGATTGTAAATACACATAGACTTTCATTTTTTTTGAACAGTGTGTGTAATTATTGATATGGCTTTGTAATATAAATGATAACAGAAATTGAATGGTTTCAAAGATGTCATTTATTAAAAAGTTAAATAGTGTAACACCCATTTTTACATAAAATCATGTGACAACAAACAGATGGAGACACTGAGACACAGATAATCCTAGGCATGAATTTCCTTACATGAAAAAGTACACAATTTACATCAGTGGCGGCTGCTAGCTTTTGAAACAGGGGAAGCTCATATTAGGCCTTCATCATAAAATTCATTATGTTAT
>JAOVVA010000027.1:2301780-2317624 GCA_028565275.1 Leiocassis micropogon | reverse complement strand
AGCATGAACCGGAGCACATTTCACACATCACACACACACCACACACAAACAGGGCCGAAGCCACTAACCCAAACACCTTTCCCCAATATGGTGAACACACCGACATCCCCGCAAGGCATGCTGGTCGTCAGCCGCCGCCCCGCCCACGCCACAATATATAAATATCATATTGAAATAAAATCATAATGAAGTAAACAAAAGACAGTAAGCAATTTTTTTTATGAAACTAATCTAATTTGCCATCCAGCTTGTACAATCAGTTTTGACCCTGCAGTGCAGAGCTGGAATTTAAATCATCCACCTGATTGTGAAAATCATATCTAATGAAAGCAGACTAGCCAGCTAAAACTAGCTAAACTACAACAAAGAGGCCTCTGAGTCACCATTATTGTAAAAACTAGCTAAACTAGCCACCTAACACTAGACAAGGAAGAGTATATTTACATGCTTACAGGTCTCTAGTATTGACAAAGTTAGCTAACCAGTTTACTAGCTAAAACAAAAGAAGGCGTGCTTTTACACACCTCAGAGATGCTAGTATTGAGAAAGTTGGACAAACTAGCAGCTGCACTAGCTAGCCAGCTAAAAAAAAAAAAAAAAAAAAACAGAGATATGTATGTATGTGTCTTTTAGTCACTAGTCTGTAGAAATAGCTAGCCACAAAGAGAAGAGTGCCCTTACATGCCTCTGAATGTCTGACAAGTTGGATAAATTAACCATTTTATAGCTACTAGTTAGCTTAAACAAAATTAAATATGTTTGTGTCTCTGAGTTGCTAGTATTAAGAAAGTTAGCTAAACTAGCCATCTTATACTAACCAGCTAGCTAAAACACAAGTAAGAGTGCATTTACAAATTGGACTAACTAGCCAGCCAATACTAGCTATCCAGCTACAAAACAAGGAATGGTTTGTTTGTTTCTCAAATTAACTAGTGTTGAGAAAGGTGGCTTAGCTAGCCATCTATGACTAGCCAGCTACAAAACATGAATTCAGATGCCTCTGTGTTATCAGAATTGAAAAATGGCTAAAACGTATTAAGAAACTAGCCAGATAACACTAGCCAGCTAAAAAAAAAAAAACACACAAGGAAGAATGCATTTGCACACATTTGAGCCGCTAGTATTGAGAAAGTTGGAGAAACTAGCCAGCTAAGAAATAAGGAATGGTGTGTTTATGTTTATCCAAGTCACTAGTGTTGAGAAAATCGCCACCTATACCTACGCCAGCTACCTCTAATATAAGAAAGAATGAGTTCAGTTTCTGAGTTGCCAGCATGGGTAAACTAGCCAGATAGCACTAACTAGCAAAAAGTTGTGTTTAAACACTTCTGAGTTGCTAGTATTGAGAAGGTGTATTAACTAGACAGTTTGCACTAGCTAGCTAGCGCATAAGGAGAAATTGAGAATGTTCACTAACATTAGATAGCTTTTTGTAGAGAAACAGCTTGCTTGTGTTATGGTGCCTCAGTATCAGAAACATGGGGGAGAGACTTTGGCACAGAACTGTCAGTGTGACTCAAAGCGGCTTATCCTGTAGCATATTTTTGTCCCCTACTGAATAAAATCATACTTAGCATTAAATGACTGAACACTAGAACAATATTTGTGATGTATTTGTGAATCTGTAGAGTCTAATTAATTAATATCTCTCTTCAGGAAAGGTATTTCGGGCTAAACAGTATGGTTCCTCATGCATGTCATTGTCCTTTGCTGTTCCTCATTTTCCGCCCTGAGGTAAGGTGGCAATGTGCTGCATTTTTAGGACAACAGCCGGCTATCTGCGAGCATGAGACCTTTCGTCAGGCTTCAGCGCCGTGCACACGGTGACACATGCAAGCCTCTGGTCACAAATGTGCTGGCACACACAAAAAATCATCACATCTTATACTACGATATTCAGCCATGACCACAGACAGAATCGTGCAGAATACTCCACTTTATCTGTTAGGCTTATGGTTATTACTCAATGATAGTGTGTGTCTAAGGACTGAGAGATATGCTACAAGCACTGTAGCTAATGCTAATATTCAAGCTGCAGTGTAACTATCAGATTAGTACCATGTGTCATTCTAGGTGTATTCTGCTTTAAATATAGTGGACTAAACGCCTGCTCTGGCTGTGGAGCATGCTTACAAATGTCTTAACTTGTTCAGTGGTTAAAATAAACTAGCTAGCACGACACAACCTAATGTTGTATGTAGTTATTTATGTGGCTAATATGATGCTCTGTTATGTTCTATGATTATGCCAAAATAAGTTTGAAAACTTCTATATGAGCTGATAACTTTGCTAAGAAACTGGAAACTGCATAACCTGCTCCTAAACAGTTTTCTTTGCGATTTTTGCGGCCGAGTCACTTGTATGGATAAAGTTATCTAAACGGTAGCTTACACCAGCTACTGTAGCTAGCTGCGACACAAAAAGCATTGCATTGATGTGCCTCTGAGCTGTTAGTATTGACTTTGTTAGCTAAACTAAGTTGGCTTAAACTGGCTAGCTAGCTAAAACACAAGGAGAGTGAATTTACCTGCCTCTGGGTCACTAGTATTTTGAAAACTAGTCAAAATAGTCTGCTATAACTAGCTAGCTAAAAATACAAGTGAAGAATGTGTCCTCTAAATCACAAGGACAGTATTGCTTAATCTATGTAGCTTACACTAGCTAGCTAGATAGCTAAAACACAAGGAACAGTGCATTTATGTGCCTTTGAGTCACTAGTATTGAGAAAGTTAGCTAAAATAGTCAGGTGTACGTGTCTAGCTAGCTAAGATATAAGTGAAGAATGTTTAAACACTCTTGAGTCACAAGTATTGATAGTGTTGTCTAATCTAGGTAGCTTACACACGCTAGCCAGCTAAAACACAAAGAAGTGTGTTTACATGCCTCTGAATCACTAGGATTGCGAAAGCTAACAAAAAAAAAGAAAAACCGTCATATAGCACTAGCTAGCTAGCTAGCTAAAACACAAGGAAGTGTGTGTTTACACACCTCAGAGTTGGTACTTCTGAGAAGCCAACTAACAGTAGCTAGCTTCCTATAAAACTGAGAAGAGTGCCGTTAGAGTGGATAGTATTGAGAAAGTAAACTGCTCTGTCCTGCACACTTTCCTGTGCTACAAAGTGCTGACACCTAAGACTTCTTTCCCTAAATGTTATATTAATAATTTTAAATGAATATCTTAACCAGCCTTAGGGGTTAATTAGCTACATGCTTATTTTCTCACAACTTTATTCATATTTAAGGACAAAATCTGACCTCAATTCAATTTCCTATGAGACCTGTTTTTAAAATGCTGACCAGAAATTAGACTTCATGGCCTGTGATGTTATGTTAAAGGTTTTGCAATAACAATTCTAATATATAGCTGATTAAAATAAACTATAAATAGCTCTCTGGATAATCTGCATACAAGCTCCTGCCTCTTTATTAACCCGAGCCTGGAAAGTGGCGTGCAAATCCACAGGCGGCCGTGAAACACTGCCACAAGCACACGGCGGCTACAGAGCCATGATGGATCAAAGGTGTCACCCAGAAAACAGCAGTTAGCCTAACCTTCTAACTCGAATATCTTTCTCTCTCTCTCTCTCTCTCTCTCTCACTCACACATACACACACACACACACACACACACTGCTTTTTTGCAGTTTTTTTCAGCTGCTAGTATTTGTCTCATCAGTCTAAAGACGCTTTTTATTTTTAATGAATAAAAAAATTCAGGCAAAATTATAAATTCATTTTAATCAGATTGAAATACTGCATATAAAATTAATTTTAAACTAATTTCTGGATGAACATGCAGGTCTTTGTTTTTTCACTACACACATTCTGTTTCGATTGAGTTCTAGATAACACCAGCCGACCACGCCGGCTTTGCTGTACATTCCGTCTTTAATCCACTTATCCTTTGTGCTGTGCAGGATTTAGAGACCAAACCTGTCGGTAATTAGAGCAGGCCAACCAGGACCCCAAGGCGCTGAGACGACGAGGAAATAGCCTCAACGATAGAAGCCGAGTTGCTTAGGAGAAGCTTTCGCGTGTATTTGCTCTGGAATGGGCCGACAGTGCAGACACTCGCAGCCTCTCTCACCCCGCTGCATCAATCTGTTCCCAAGCTGTTCCCACATTTTGGTGAATTTCCCAGGCTAATTCTTTGGCACAGACGGTGCAGAGAGCCTGATTACTTCGGTGCGAACCCCACAAGCCTTTCCAAACCCGTGCAGCGTGCATGTTCACAGCACCAGAATCACTCCTTTTGTCTGAGGCCACTTGAACGTATTCGGTTTCATAAATAATAATAATAATAATAATAATAATAATAATATTTATTCGGCCTGAATTGGCATATGCACTCTATTCTTTAAGCTTATTTACAGCACAGTAATGAATCTATACAGAAACTGTATTATAACCAAAAATGCCAGATTTGACGTGATAAATATTTCTTCCAAATCTCGTTATCAGAATGTTTTTTTTCTTTTCATTTAATCTTTTCTAGAGCGCCATTCTCATAAACGGCAGTTTTTATTGTGAAAATATTACAAAGCTATAAGACAGCTGTGTCCCATTAAAATGTGTAATGGTGGCTGATTTCCTACAGCACATGGTCATCAGGCCAAATCTACAGCCGGCAATTAGGAAGATGAAATGTTTAATTGTGCTTTGATTTTGATCAAAATTTATCTGTCACCCATCCTGTAATCAGGCATTTATGCTCCCAAATCAATGTCAGCGGATTTGACCAAGGAGATGTTCCTCGGTTCTGACAGACCTGCCGGTGTGTCACATCAGGACTCCACAGCTGCAGCGTTGTTCACGGCTCACGTTATGTTTTCATCTACTGTTAAACATCATAATACTCAAGGGGCGATTAAAGCCTGCAAAATAACCACTTTATTAGCAGGTGCAGTCAATTTTACATATAAGTGCACAAAAAAAAGATTTTGATTGGTCTAAAGGGAGGTGCCGCATCACTACATTAATCATTACAATTAATGCATGGAAGTTTCCATAGTAACACTTCATTGACAGTAAACAGTCAATTGTTCAATATAATAAACTAAGGAATAATTTAAAAAATGTATAATCATAAATTTTGTGACATTTTATGTATGGAAGGTCGTCTCCAGCGTCAGACTTTTTTGTCATGACAAGATGTACCTTTTTGATTATATAAAAAAAGAAAAAGAAAAGCTAGTGATGACATGACTGTTCACAGCTGCTATAGCATAAGTGATGACAGGAACAGTTTCACAGTCATTCCACATCATTAATGTATATTAAACTGATTAAACATGTTGTTGTTGTTTTTAATTCACAGGGTAGCGCTTCTTCCTACCACTCCGAAAAACCCGGACTACTAAATATTTGTTTTTTTACGGTTTGTGATTTAAAATTTTTTTGTAACATGACACACCGTAAACTGTAAGTAGGTTACAGATTGCACCTTGAGAAGCCGTTTGAAAATAACATATTTATATTTTTATATTTTAGCATGCACTTGGAAGATTTGGCATCAATCTCAGTTAAATATAAAGAAAAAACAGCCCTTATTGAGCTCAAACTATCAGCTAGCAGCTGCACTGCTATGCAACACACACCAGCTACAAGTGTCTTGTTTTTTGTGAGGGACGCGACGAGTCCGTCCACTGTCCACTTTTATACGGGGACAGATGGACGGCGGAGGCAGACGAGTGGGTGAAGGTCAAGAGGAGAAAAACAAAGCCTTTCTCATGCCGCATGATAGAGTGTGATATCTCTAAGCGCATGCCAAGAGCATCTCAGCCAAAGCGCTGTCGAGCTTGTAGCGGTTATCAATGACGGCATGCTTGAGGAGGCACGCGAAACCCGGCGAGGAGACGAGAAGGACGAGCACTCGACGCAATCAGCTTTATTGCAGAGAGAAAGAAGCCGGGTGAGAGTAATGGATAGCTCTTGTTATGGCCTGAATGCTGGGAAATCAGGATTGCCAAGTCAACCGAGTAAACACTGCGGTTTAGGCGGTGCTGATGCGCAGCGTCGGTTTCCACACACTATATATTACACTGATTTTGTTTTTTTCTTGGAGAATGAGGTCGCTTACATGCTTCACATGAATAATATTCAAATTCTTGGATCTGGCACACAATGCACCATGGATCCGAATCACATGATCACAAAATACATGGTACATGGTGCTGATCCAGTTTAACGCACTCCTTCTAATACTTTATCACTAGCGTAAGTGGCTGTCGTTGACAGTTGAAGGGTGATATCATTATTTCAGGTTGAAGCCCATGTACTTGGCTGCATGTCTTTCTGAAAAATTCACTTATATCACTTCAGAGCTGTTATTTCAGCGAAAATATTCAGTTTAGCTTTTCTAATTTATATCTGTTGGTGTAGGTGCTTGATTACATCGAGCAAGTAGCGCATTAGTAGATTATTTTAAAGTAGATTATTAAATCTGGCACATAACTGTTCATTACATCGCTTTTACTCAACATTTTGATTTCACTTATGGTTTTCACTTCAGGCTGATATCTAAGTACTGCAAAAGTTTCATTAAATTCTGTCCAGTTGTCGATTTAAGACGCGCCCACAGTTTGACGCATGTGCAGTACGCTGTCGAAACTTGTGGTTTATAATCTGGCTCATAACTGCTCATAACTTCACTTCTACTCAACATTTTGATTTCATTTATGGCGCAGGTTTAACTTCAGGCAAATACCTAAGGACAGCAAAGTTACATTAAATTCAGTTTTGCATGATAATAGGTGACAAAATCTGACCGGGCATACTTATAGACATGCAGACGGAAATTTTTTCTGAGGTTTCGGGTCCCCTAGGGAATAACACATAAAGATATCATTGAAAGAGCGAGCTCTGACCAATGTACAGACAAAACCTTTCTTTTAAACTCATTTCCATGCTAATAATAATCATGAAAGGGTATGGAAAAAAAACGTGATGTGTAATTATTGATATACAAATATAGGTTATAATGAATATTTAATATTTTATGAAACGAGTCTCCTCTGTCAGTGCTTGGTCACAATGTTTTTCATCACGATAATTATGATACACAATACAGTCTCACAACCTATAAAGCATATTTGTTATAATTGTTAGACATTGAAAAAGCAAGAAAAAATTTGTACAAAATATAACAACCTGCTTAAATCAGAATGTATTATTATAATATATACCCTGACAAGTGATAACTTATTACAGTATGGATATTATATGATAATATTGGCCTGTGTTAATTATAAGACTTTTGTATTGAAAGGAAGTGACAGCTAGTTTCACATAAAACAGCACAAATGACAGCAGATTGGAATTGTGGGAGTCTGCATGTTAATGAGTGTTGTCCCCAGGAGGCGTCACTTTATCCCAGGAGCCTTCCCGGAGCATTATGGGTGATTATTGTCAATGCAGTCCTGCCAGTTTATTCACCCACACGCTCCACGTGAGGCACATTATTACAGAGAGAAACAGGGGGAATCAGAGACAGGGCAGGACTCCAGGAGCAGTCTTTTCTAATCACAGAGTCCAACTGTTCCCCGCTGCAGTCACTCACCCGGAATCATCTGTGTGGAGAGCTTCTTACTGTCCAGCACTCCGACATTCCGCTTAACATGTGGCTCCCGTAATAACGAACAGAAAAAAACGAACGCATAGAATTTTATTGTCCTTCTGCTACTTATCACTGCCAACAATGGCCCTCTTGTTTGTACAACAGACTCTGAAACGTTTCATTACGCCCACTCTTCTTTAGCATGTCCTTCTCTAACAACTGTTGCGAGATTTGTCCTTTTTGGATTCGGAAGGGCTCCGAGTTAAGTCCTGAGCTGTGCCAAGTAATGCGAGCTTTCTATAATAGACAGTAAAGCTGTTTTTTTTTTTTGTTTTTGTTGCCTGAATAATGGACAAATTTGTAGAAACGTTTAGCGCAAAACTAACGTTTAGTTTCATAGTTCAACTTGTATTTACATTCTCTCCAGAAATATACAATAAGTCCCCTATACACCAACGAGTTCCGTTCCAACAGCTTGTTCGCAAGTCCAATTTGTTCGAAAGTCCAACAAACATTGTATTGGTACTAGGATACTAACACAATTGGCTATACACAGTATATTAGTATAGTACTGTAATAAGTTTATTTAACTTTTCACACAAATAATACATGAAAAGGCAAACAAAAAATAAAGAAAACATTTTAATTTACGGCACCTTAAAAAGTACAGTACACTACAACAACTGACATACTGAGGTTGGAATCAAATGCACGGATGCACATGCTGCATGCATGTGACAATGTACACCAAGCATGCGATCTAATCGATCCTCGATTGAATATGCGCAAACATATGTTTCGTGTCTTCAAAAGTTTAAAAGAACTATGTGGCAAACATACTGTGCACAGTCCTGATTTCCTTTGTAACTACATGTGTATGTTGAAAAATGACAATTACCTATAAATTATGAAGCACATTCACAGAATATCTGATTCGCATTTAGCCACACCCACAAAACTCCAAAAAAGACTTAATGATGAAACAGCACCCAGCTTTTATAGGGTGCCATAACCTTTGGTCCTTTCCGGTTACTGTAATTCTCTAAAATCTTTATCTCATTTTACCAATAAGCAACAAGTTCTTTGCCTACTTTTAACCAATTGTTTCTCAGGCCTGGTGTTCCTCAGGTACCCTGTCTATTTTTCAGTAATATTTTATTTTGTTTTTTTGTTCTCTAATTTGTTAATATGAAATGACCAAATCTTAAAAACATATTAGATTTCTGGGTGCTCATTAAGATTTATATTTATTAATATAATCTATGTAAAAAAAAAACATAGGAATTATAAAATCACATTGTTTAAGTCCTTTCCATAGCTGTTATGAGAATAAACATTTTATTTTGTAGCTGAGCTGTGTTTCTAGAAGTCTAAATCTTAATAATCCCCTTAAGAAAATCATTTATATGATGCTTGTCCTTAAAGGACCAACAGACAATTCCAATGTTTATAGCAAAAACTTTTAAATGTTAATAACTGTTTTTCTGGAGCTCTAAGTCCAATAAAGCTGAAATTTGGTAGAATTCATCTTTGTGCTAATTAGGTCATCCTAGGTAATGCCTTTACACATTAGCACAAAGATAATCAGCCAATCAGCTCTCAGCAGGCATTTCACAGGCTTAGCATTGACGTACTGTACTATTACAAAAAAATCAACAACATTATCACGAGACACTTCAGAGCATAGTACATAAGAAGGATTTATGTTCATGAGGTTTAATATACACTGTTGTATCTCAGGCCTGGTGTTTCTCAGGTACCCTGTTGAAGATCTTGCAGTTGTTGAAGATAGCAGTATATCTTTTGGGTTGTTTTTTTGTTCTACAATTTGTTAATATGAAATTAACAAATCTTACAAAACATATTAGATTTGTGGGTGTTAATTAAGATTTATACTTATTAATATAATCCATGTAAAAAAAAGCAGTTAAAGAAATTCATCATAGGATTTGAAACTGATTATTCAAGGTTTATGTTAGTCAATCTTCTTAGACGTCAGTTTACACAATCTCAGGCACTCTTGTTGGATATGAACAATTTTTTTTTTCTGAAATAAAGTGTTTTCTGCAGGGGTTGAAAAGCTCTTGTGAATATTTTACAAATAAATTCTTTCTGATCCAGTTAGATAATCTCTCCTACGCTCACAAAACGCATGGCATCTGTAATACATACTGTGATCATGAGATCCTTTTTATAGATCAGACGCCGTATCGGTGCTCTCCTCGGATTGACTGAGCAATTGCACACTTTAGATTTCTCACCCAGCGCATTGATGACAGGAACTGAAATAAGAAGGTGGCGTCAATAAAAGGAACAAACTCCCTCCCGTCCTTGATTGTGTGTTCTTTGATTAAAGGAGAACATTTGCGATTTGCATTTTAAACCTCGATGATCAAAAACAATTACCGCCCCTCCTGCATGTTTCTTACAACAAATGAATTAGATTATAGGCTTTCGCGAGCGTCGCCGTCGTATATGCCTTGTTGCGCTGACAGTATTTGAAGTTTCCTGTGGTAACTTCATTACCCGTATTTTGTCCAGAATTAGTGGAGCGTGCTGGAAATTGCTAATGACAGATGTTTCTCCACTCTGTCACACTCCTTGTATCATTTGATTTGGAAAGCAACATACGGTGTTCTGCTCTATCAGTATGTCACAGACTGTCTGCAAACAGCTGGTCATAACTCAGTTCAGTGAAAACCATTACTTTCCAATGAAGTGCTGGAGCCAGGCCAAATTGTGTTTTGGCATGGCCTCGGCACCCGTAATGCGCTCGGCCGGATGCTGCAGGTACGCAGGAGCACACGGAGAGCCGGGCACAAACAAAGCACGCTGCTGGTGTGAAGAGGGGGAACAGGGAGGGGGTAAAAGGAAAAAACACACTAATGACACACAAACCACTGCGACAGTTCATCAAAGGGAACGAATGAAATACAGGGACATTATTTACTGTCTCATTTTGCATAAGCAGCGCAAAAGACACTTGCTGTGCACGACGCCCAACCATAATCTGATCCATCACTTATTATATATTGTCACCGAGGCGGTTGCTATAGCGACGACTTGCGCAGGAACAAAATGAAAAAAGAAAAAAAAACAATGCTGTCACTTTTTCTGTAAGTAGATGTTTATTTAACATTTATGGAAGGAGTCTCCAGTGTCAGTAAGCTGTCCAAGCTGTGGACATTGTTTTCATTTTTAATGTTATGTTGTTATATGTGATATAGGTTGTAACTTTTTATATTTTATTAGCTTTTGAGATGTTGTGTTTTTATTTTTAGCTTTGTGTTTTTCCTTTTTTCTGTTGTGTTTTTGTGTTGACTTTGTTTTTAATGTTATGTTTTAGATTTATTAACATTGTGTTTTCACTTTCGATGTTATGTATGCAATTTTGATATTATGTTTTTGCTTTTGATGTTTTCGGTTGTTTGACTTTGTTTTCACTTTTGATGTTATGGTTTTTCTTTTGCTGCTGTGTTTAAATTTTTTTAAGATTTTTATATTGTGTTTGATTTTGAAGATTTTTTTGCTTTTGATGTTTTTTTTGCTTTTGCTATTATTTTTATGCTTGATGTGTGTTCACTTTTGACATTGCGTTTTTGCCTTTTGATGCTGTTTTATCTTTTGATGTTATGTTTTTCGATTTTGACATTGTATTTTTACTTTTTAAGTTTTTTTTATCCATTTTGATTTTTTTTTTGCTTTTGATGTTTTGCTTTCACTTTTGATGTTATGTTTCACTTTTGATGGTATGGTTTCGCTTTTGATGGTATGGTTTCGCTTTTGATGTTTTCACTTTTGATGTTACATTTTTTGTTTTTGCTATTATGTTTTTTCGTGTTTGAATTTATGTATTGTATCATGTTTTTACTTTTTATGTTAAAGTATTTTTACTTTTGCTGTTCTGTTTTTAAGTTAGTTCAATGGTTGTTTTGACCCATTGTTGGGGCTGCTGATTAAATGACTGTTTAATGCTTTAAAAGTATACAAGGTGTCTTTAATATATAATTTTCAATTGTAAATAAAGATGCTTTTATTTCAAACACAGTCCACTTTGTGGATTATTTTCCTAAAACAGCATGGCCCTGAATCTTCCATGTGTTCTAACACCTCATATTGTCTCATCACCAGTAATGAGATTTGATAATGTCATCAACTTCTATGATTATCATAATCATATTAAAATGTTGCTTTTTTTCTAATCATACTTTATAATCTTAATTAATAGTTTAATAGTTCTTAAACAAGCTTTAATTCCAGTTAGTTACAGAAAACAGGTTATGAAAAAGATCCCAAAGTCAGGCTCATGCTTCATTTTTCTCTTTGACCTCTTTGGCGTCTCACTGCTTTATTAGATATAAAGCTCAGACGGTCATGCGTGGCAGGACTTCCCCCGTCTTGCCAATCAGCTCGGTACGCCTCAAGGATTCCCCTTATTTCACACCGAGGATCCTCCGGCAAACACAGCTGATCAGGAACAAAAGTCACATTTATCTCCATAATTGCCAACATCGCAGTATCCAACTAGATAATGTGCTTATTATTATTATTCAGCTCCTTTCCCTTTCTTTATCTCCTTTTCTTTTTTGTTCTTAAAGAACGTGTCCATGTCCGACTCAGAGACACGTAAGCACTCTGGAAAGGTAATTTAAAAGCGAGTTGAGCCATGACAAATGGGGACAGCTGGCCTAATTGAATCATTTGAGCTAAGACAGCTCAACTTGGTTATCCTCGGCGCGAGCCACAGTGATATTAGCGTGAGAATCATTACCCATGAAATCACGTCTGTGCTATCCGACTGCATCCTTTTTTTTTTTTTTTTTATGACATGACAGCTAGCAAGGCGTTTTTTATCCTAAAACCAACAGGAGCTTTTTTTCATTACAGGGCTTAGACTGCATCCGACCTTTCTTTACCTTACAAAATGTTTTTTTTTCTTTGTGAGCACCGTTTCGCATTTAATTCTTTTTTCCCCACATTTGCGATTTCGATTTTCGATTTCGTTCTCATCCGTTTATCCCGATGGCTTGCTGGAGCCGGGAAGCGTAGCCTCTTTATAGTTTTGAGGCGGGAAAGGCAATCTCTGTTTTAGGCGTCGTCACACTCCAGAGCTCATAATGAGCTGCAATTACACTCATTCCTGCAGAACGATTGGCAGTAATGTAATCAGGTGCGCATGATGGCCTCCTTCATGGAGCTTGAGCGCCGGGGTGGCGGAGAAATCCGGCCACTTCAGCCCCCTCACTGTTCCCCCTCCATCTCTAGCCGGCTCGGGAACACAGCCACGGCGACTCCGACCGCCTCCACACACCTGCTGGAGGGATCCACATGATAACGCACCGGGGTGTGAGGACCTGACTTAGGAGGGGTCCTCAGAAAGGCCCTATAGGAGGGGATTATTTACCTCTGACTGAATGATAGAAGAACTTCAAGATTGTTTTTGACCCAGTTTGTCCACGTTCCCCAGAAACAAGTACCTTATTTATACATTTCCAGATAAATTATTTCATTTGCATCACTTGTTTTTTTTTACTCTCAGGCTAGAATCAGACTCTACTTTTCTTTAATTTGTTGTTTTTTTGTTTCTGTTAGTTTGCACCTGTAATTTAAAGCTGCTGAGGTTTGTAAAGAGTAAAGGAGTGTGATGGTTAAGGGTACGATGGTTAAGGGTGTGCTGGGGTTAACCCGAGCTCCTGCACTGCCTGTGTTCATTTAATTTGCAGACATGCGTCATGACCCCAGTGAGACGCTGCTTCAGCTCGGTGGTGGTAAATGACGCCCCTGAGGCCCTGATCAGAGCCGTGGAAAGATTTCTATTCACTGGATGAGCATGAATAACACACACACACGTGCACACACACACACACCTTTAGGCCCCTAGTAAAATTTGACATGAGCAATTACTAAGACTTTTATGATGACAGGTCTATTCCACGTCTGAGAAGAGAGTCTCCTCTCTCTCTCTCTCTCTCTCTCTCCTACCTCACTTTGTATCGCTCTGTGTCCTTTTTCTGATTTTATCTCTTCCATTCTATTGTTCTTTCATTCTCTCTCTCTACCAATTTTTTTTCTGTCCTTCTTCATGTCTTCCTCTGTCTGTCTGTCTATTTGTCTCTTTCTCTCTATACCTCACTTGTATCTCTCACTGTCTCATTTTCGGTCTGCCTCTAACTATCTCACTCTCTCTCTCGCCCTTCATCCATCTGCTTTTTCTATCTTGTTGTCTCCCTGTTTTTCTGTGGTTTTCTATTTGTCTCTGTCTCTGATTCTTTTCCTTCTCCTATCTCTTTGTCTCTCTGTTTCTTTCTCTCTGTCTCACTTTTGTGTCTCTTAATCTTATAAGAGACTGCTTCTGCCTGTCTCTTTTCTTTGCCTCTCTGTCTCTCTCTCACACACACAGACAAACTTTCTCTGCTTCATTCTATCTGTCTTTCTCCCTCTGTCTCTCTGTCTATACCTCTGCCCCTTTCTAGCACTCTGTGTCTCTCAACAGTGTCTCTCCCCTCTGCCTCTTTCAATCTCTCTCACTTTCTCTCTCTCTAGCTTATTTTATTCGTCTCTCTCTCTCTCTCTCTCTCTCTCTCTCTTCCTCTGTCTCTCTCTCTCCCCTGGGGCATGCTGTGGATGTTTACACATCATTAATGACCTCTTCTCAACACTCTTTAGGAAAAATGGATGTGCATCAGGACGAGGAACCGGGAGAAAGAGACAGTGGCGCTGAATCATGATCGAGCAGGAAGCTAGTGCTGTAAGATTGGATTAGAGGAGTTATGAAATGCGGGACATAGAGACACAGAGACAGAGAGACATAGAGCGAGTGAGAGAGCTCAGAGAACTCAGAGAGATGCTCAGTTCTTAGATCATGATTAAATAATAAAAGATTTACTCATACAAGTCATAGAAATTTAATCAGAATTATTTTCCTAGCTATTGAAAGGTTGGATTAAAGGCGTGTAATTAGCAAAAAAATAAGTTAAACACCCTGTTAATGAGAGAGATCAAAGGAGAATGATTAGATTAATCAAATCTCACTATACATCTATAGCAACTCTGTAATAAAAACTCCCGCAATGAGCAGAAAAACACCTCAACATGCACGATGCATTAAACCTTGAGATGAATGAGCTACAGCAGAGGAGCTCATCATGTGCTCCTAATAAAGTGGCCACTGATATATATATAAATACATAGGGATGCAACATGTTTACTGGGAAATTTGAAACTAGTTTAATGCTGTAATTTCGACTTTGTTACTGAGGTAGACACTTATTTTTAACTTTTTACATTTCTATAAAGGAAGTCTGATTTTTTTTATGTTCATATACTTATTTAATTTTGTCATTTTTTAAAATTGTTTTTTAAGTGTTTATTTAGTTACTAAACAGGAAGTGGATGCGAACAGGAAGTAGATGAAGTGACCAGGTGATGGCGTTACCTGGTGAAGTTTGGTCGAGGCAGCACAGTGAGACACGTGTGGTCTGCCACAGACACGTTAGATGACAGCGGCAATGAAGCATTGGCAGAAAGTGATAATTATTTTAATTAATGATAATGGTTTTAATGATTCAACATTTTGGCTAATTGATTATGATTGATTGCACGTTAACAAACAGGGAGAGTGAATCAGGGGGTAATCAGAGAGCTGCCAGTGCGGGTCAACACTGCACCATGCTGGAGCTGCACACGCTAATCACCACACACACACACACACACACACAGAGACTGACTTCTCTCTCTCATCCTGTGTATTTTTAGCCTGATTGTCCATCTCTGTCTGTCTGTCTGTCCCAGTGACTATCTGTCATATTGCACATCTTTCTCTCTGTCTGTCTTTTCTCACCTGTGTGTCTTTCTGTCTTTCTTCCTGTCTCAGCATTTATCATATTACCTGTCTGTCTCTCCCTCTCAGTGTCATCTGTCATCCCTCTGTCTCAATGTCTATCTAACATATCGCCTTTTGTCTATCTGTCTGTGTGTCTCAAGTTTAACATTGACTCTTTGTCTATTTGTCTGTCTTGTTTCTGTCTGTCATATTGCCTGTCTGTCTGTTTTAGTGTCTATATGTCATCACCTGTCTTTTTTGCTTGTTTGTCTCAGTTTATATTTGTCATATTGCAAGTTTGTCTTTCTTCCTGTCTGTCTACGTGCTAGCGTGTATCAGTCTCACTGTCCTCACTTTTTTGTCTTTCTGTCTGCTTGTCTGTCTGATTGCCTGTCTGTCTGTCAGCCTGCGGCCTGTCTGTATACTTGCTTTTCTGTCAGTGAGTACCTCTGTCTCGCCTCCTTTAC
>JAOVVA010000027.1:2274130-2287960 GCA_028565275.1 Leiocassis micropogon | reverse complement strand
ATCTGTTTCTTTTCTCTTCAAAACGCATTACTATTTCAGTGTCTATGTAAATGAGCTACTCCTGCGACACGCCCACGAGAGCAGCAGTAGAACTGAGCAACAGACTGGGGCTGGAGTATCTTCTTATATGAGGTCACATGAGGGGAAAATACACTAGGATTATTTAAATCCCAGCCAATACACAAGTACAATGTTTCGTTTGTACACAAACACATCTGAATGTCTAAACAGTATACAATATATGTCATATTCATATATTTTATATTTTATTTTATACTACTGTATTTCTAAATACAGCTTTCATTTGTATTGCACCGTACAAATGTGTTGCTTTTTTTTAAGTGCCGTCATTACAGCAAAACTTCAAGTTCCCTCTGGAATGACTGGAGCGATTAAGTGGTTTCAGTCTTTATCAAGACATTACAAAACATTGTCCTGGTTATGTGCAGAGCTCTGATTGATTTTCCCGCTTTTTCCAGCTTTAAACTGGCTCACTTTCCTCCCACAGACCGCTGCCTGGTCTACATGTTGGTTTACCCTTTTTAACAGCAAATGCAGCCAATTCCCTGGGAAACCCAATGTCTGTTCGTTTGTAAAGCACAGGGAATTAATATAAGATTAAATATAAGATTCTTTTACTAAATATTCTCTTAAATGTTTCCAGACAAATCCAAAGAGAGTTCTATCATATAATCAGGGCTAGCGGATATGAAGTATGATCTACAGTACAGAGGCTTCGTGTCATTCTGGGGTTTTGTAATCGCAATCCAGAAAGAAAAAAAAAAACTACACCACCTGGTGTGGTTTAAAAATGGTTCAGTCCTGCTGTAATTGTGTAAACTGGATAAATGTATCCTCCAGTGACATGCCATAAGGCCCACACACACACACACCCACCCACACACACAAACAGAGTCTGTCTGATGCAGCCTACAAGCAGCACTGATGTGTTTACACTCAACATTTTGTGGAAATGGTGTTTTGTTCAGGAAGTGATGCTGGAAGCTTGTACGTCCTGAACACACACACATACACACACACACACGTGCAAAAGAAAGTGAACAGAAAAATGAATGAAGCCTGCGAACCAGACTCCTACAGTAAATGCTGTTAAACATAGAACTCGAGTACAGCAAGTCAATCGTCACACTCGAAAAGTTTGCTGAACTTTGACCTTGTAACTCTTAAAAAATGTTGACCCCTGACCTCATCAGTACAAATTAGTGCTGGGTAAAATGTCAAAAATATCAGATCACAATCCTCAAGGACATTTCTATGAGATATTTTTAAGAATAACTTTTATTTATGGACAATACAATAAAGTTCAATAATAGATTTTTTTCCTTTTTTTATAATAATTAAAAAAATGTAAGAAACATAAAATCAGTCGGTTCTGGTCAGTTGAAATAATAATTAAAAATTTATTAAAAAGGTATAATTATATTCACAATATCTCAGAAAAGTGTACTGCAACTTCATTAATCATAAATACAACCCCACCACATTGTTCAGAGGAATGCACCTTTTATGTATTTATTTTTGAGAAATTTTAAACCTATTTAAACATAAAGCTTAAAGGTCCCATATACTACTATTTCATTACCAAGTTAACACACGTCTCACAGCTCCACCAGAGTGTATGTGTGTGTTAATGCTCCAGCTGAAATACACCTCTTCTTCATATTTCAAACGTTCTTTATTTCACTCCTCCTCCAGTTTCGGTGTCTATGTAAATGAACTACTGCTGAGCCACGCCCCTACAGAACAGCAGAGCTGAGCAACAATCCAAGGGAGGGGCTCTTCTTATATGAGGTCACAAAAGGATAAAATAGGATTTTAAGAAACTGGAAGAAAATCTAGATTTAACTGGAAACATCTAATCTGGATCTCTGCAGTCAGGCTACAGGAAGATAAAAGCTGGATTCAATACACAGAAGTTATCATTAATTAAAATAGAATACAGAATTTATCCTGAACTTCACTTTCTGCAATTGAAAACTTCTCATGTTTCCAAAAACACTAAGTTCTCCTTCAAGTAAAACTTCACTTTAGCAAATAATCCCATGTTTGACTGGAGTTTTCCTCGACTTTATACGAACTTTTGGGGTGAAACGGGTCTTTCGTGAGAAGCGAAGCCAAAATCTCTCCCCAGCTCCCCTGCTGTTTACAAAGACAGCCGAGCCAACATGTTTGTCTCTGTAGACGTTAATTAAGAAATTCCTCCAGAGAAATTGTTGAGAAATTTTAATGCAACACACCTTCTGAGTTTTCACACGCGGATGACCCATCTTGCAGAGCAGAACCGAGCGCTGAGTTTTGGAAACCTGTACATAACTTCACATATCAAATTTCCTAAAAGCCGTCCTGTTTTAGGATAGACATGTCGATTATGTTTACGGCTATAAACAATTATAAAAACACGGGAGCTCATGTTTGTTAAAGCTCATGTAGATTAACATAAACTTGATGTAAAGTGAATTAGCAGCGTTTCAACACTAAGATTATGACTTACGGGATTCGACTGGCTGCAAAATAAATTTTCCAAAAAAAGCTTTTAGCTTCCCACATGGCTTGCTAAAGTACACTTTTCAGTGGGTTACTGAAAGCTGGCTCACTAAGGTGTTACTAGCCACAAGACATTAGCTAGCATTACTGCCACAGCAGCGGCAGCTAAACAAAATGCAGCTAGCACTTTGAAAGCAGTTCGTCCTCAAGCAAAAGATGCAAAAATTCATAGCAAAAACATGAGCACTGTAAGGTTTTTTTTTTTTGAGAAATAGGATGAAAAGATTATGCAATAAATAGCTTTTTTTTTTTAGTTCTTTCCATGCAAGTTTTAAAAGGTCAAAATAAGTTATAAATATGTAAAAGTATGTTAAAGATTTAACAAAAAATATCCATCAAATAAACTGACAATAATATATCTATACATTAAATGAGTAAGATCTGAACTGGGGCATTTTTTAGCACTCACATTTTATCACTACTCTCCAAATAAGGTAATGCCACGCCCCCTTTTGACCAACAAAATCCATTGTTTTTAAAAATCAGTTGCTTTTACATTTTATAAATACTTTGTCATAACGTCACAGAATACTGATCCTGGATCTTTAGTAAATTATCCACATCTCTACGGAGATCTCATGAGACAGTCGCTCTGGCTTCCTGGCTAGCTAGGGTTGCTATAGGTTAGTAAGCTAGTAACCAGCCTTACGCTATCCAATTATGGAAACTTCAAAAGCACTCTGCATAAGAGCGTCTGCCAAATGCCGAAATGTAAATTTGCCCTAAAATATTCTGGGGTCTTTGCATGATTCTTTGGTTTTGACAATCTGGCAACACTGCATAAACCTAAAAGTAGAAGAAAAGCAATACTGCGAAAGATGAGAAGCGCTTTGCCTTTTCTGCAGAGGTCTTGGGAGATTTTTAAGGGATTCATGAAGTTTTAAAGAATTTACCATTTAAACGTTTAACTAAATAATTTAAAATCAAATCTAAATAAAAAACTGCTGCACTGATTGGTTCACTTGGCCTAATTGGATTGATTTAATTGCTCAACAACCTTTTTTTTTTTAATTAAATCGCACAGCTCCAGTTTTCGCACTTAAACACACCTGAACGCTCGAGTTCACACCCTGTAGACACCTTAATTGTGGGAGTCACTTTAGAGATCAGCATCTCACATTACTCCCAGGTGTAGTGTTTGGTTTCAGAAAGTAGTTAAACTGCAGTAGGACAAAAAATTAAAAAGAGAAAAAAATGAAACACGACACCAAACACGTGCTATTCTTTAATATATTTAATAATGTCGTTAATGTGAACAGGCTGAAATTCTTTACACAAGTATCAGCAGACGTACCCTGTACATGAGAAGCTTCTATGTCTAAACAGTCTCTCTGGAGCCAGGGACGTTACCTGGGGGTGAATCTAAAAGCTAAACCTATCCCAAGATTTTAATGCATTAAATTAAATAAATCACAACAGCACAAGACAGTTTCAGTGACTAGTGATTATGTGATGCTGAATTTCATTAACACTGATGGTGACTTTATTTTAAGTCCTTTTTGTTCATGTATCTGAGAGATCACATTGAGCTCATTTTGAGGTGTCTGTTTTTTCTTTTCACGCAGGAGTAACAGGCACTGATTGTGCGTTTTGGCAAATTCCCAATACTCATGTTACAGGCAGTCGATGATCAAGAAAAGCGTATGCAAAAAATTACAAGCAAAAGCTCCCAAACCGACCTATTCTTCCGACTCTGTTCAGTCATCAGCTCTGGGGTTTTAATCTTTAGAGTAGTTACAGCAGTTGGCACGAAGCATGAGTAACTGTTAGTAGTCCAAAGAGCAATAGCATGTGTATGAGTGGGTGTGGGGGTTATTTTTTAATCCCTTTTTTCCCCCTGCACTCATCATCAAGTCATTAGATGAGACATCTTTGCTCACTGACTGAATGGTGTTTCTCCCGTTCCCTGAACCGTCTATATGACTGAAAAGGTCAATATATGAATAAGGACGTGGTTTAAATCTTCACAAGTTAAGAAGAAAACAAGAAAAGGCATCGAGAAGTCTCAAACACACACTGGCTAAAAGAGAAAGACTCAAAAGAGGATGAAACTGTCATAGCAAGAAATCCCTGTGGGGTTATGGTGAGTTTAAAATGGATCATCAGTTTTCTTCAAATTAGTGAAGAGAGAACAAGACATTAAAACACACGAGAAGTGAGATGCGAAGGCTAGATACAGAAAAAGAGAGGGGAAAACGAGTACTTAACTTCATGCATGAGGAAAAAGTTCCTTCGTACAAAACTGAAAATCAATCGCTAGGAAGATTACGCAACCTGGCAGAGCACTGAGTGTCCCAAAAAAGAAAAGAAGAAAAGTTTGTTTGGTATCACACATGGACCCATGAGGAGAAACTTGACCAAACCGTTTTAAAAAAAGGAAAAGCTGAGTGAGTGAAAAAGAGAGAAATAGAGAGACAGAAAAAGAGAGACAAAGAGAAAAAGAGAGAGAGAGAGAGAGAGGAAGAGCGCGAGCGCAGCTATGGAGGAGACGCTCGTAGTAAAAGCCGTCTTTGTTGTTCTGAGGCTTGGTGTCTCTGTGGCGTGGGCGCTAGCGTGGGCTTCAGGAGGACTTGAGTTAGTGTGCAGCAGCCTGCAGTAGTGTTTCCGTACCGGAGCGGAGGTACGTGGCGCGGGGTCACCAGTAGAACGAGCGGGAAAGGAAGTTGGCGGCCGTGCTCAGCCAACCCATACCGTCCTGCATGGAGCCTAGACGAGACACGGCCTTGTGCTGCTCCTGAGCCGGGCTCTCGTCCTCGGGGAGGTAATCCGGCAAGTCCATGTTCTGCTCCACCTCCACGTCGGAATCCTCCTGCAACGGGATCACCATCTACACCACAGACAGACAAACACGCGTCACTCTATGGTACTGGACAGACGGACATGTAGACGTAGAATTCCAGGTTCAACAAGCAGATAAAGACAAAATTAACCCCGTATCATTTGGTTCGCAGGTTTAAACTTCATGGTGGTGTGTCAGACCTTGGACCAGTACAGATGAAAAAGTTTGCCAGAATAAAATCAGACACTGGTGAAAAAGAAGCATGGTGACATCATGACGCCGCACAGAGCATCAACAAGAGCAAATAAAAAATATTGCGCATCACAGAGTTTTTTTTTAACTAAAGTGGTCTATATATATATATATATATGGTTAAAAACATGAGTTAAAAATCACTTTTATTACAAAAATCAATAAAGTAAAAATACAATGCAAGTCAGCCCCAACTAAAAACAAAAGTCAGCAGTCATTTAAAAAAAATAAGTTAAAATAAAATTTCCCAAAATCAATTCAAATTTTTTTTACTGGTTACTGTTTTAAAATAAATTCATTTTTGTTTTTGAGATCATTTTTGGCTGGTGTCAGCCCGAGAGCGATCCTGGGTATCGGAGAAACCAGACAGCAAAATAAGAAAAAGAATATTTCATGTTGGATTTTCACTCTACAGATTTTTCAACTTTGGAGGAAAAAAACATAAGCTGAAAAAAAAAAAAAAAAAACAGAAAAGAAAAAGGAAAACTGATGTACTGATTTACTGTAGTGCATGTTTCCTTCTGAGCGCCCAATGTTTCATAAATGGTGAAATGAACGTGAAAAAGCTAAAAGCTGAGTTTAAAGCACAGGGAAAAAGTTAGGATCAATTTCATTAATTTAAAAAACAAAAAAAACAAAAAACAGACTCTAGAACTACATAATATAAAATAAAACGAATAATAAACACAGAGCGCTTTATAAATTAAATCTAGTCACGATGTGAATAACGACTTCAATTTATCAGGTAAGGGTGTATAATGTGAACCATGACGCCACCTGCTGGACAGCAGAGGAACACAGGCTGAAATCAGACGGCTTCGCCGCTGTGGTAAAGGTTATTACAGGTTGTGTGCGTAGTTTCGAGTAAAAACATCCTTTTAAGTCTGAGAGAGAGATCATGTCTCTTAATCAGCACACACAGTCTGAATTACGTGAAAAACACTTGTGTCTGGCACGCACACACACAGAGAGAGAGAGAGAGAGAGAGAGAGAGAGAGAGAAAGAGAGACTAGTGAAGAAACGACTGTATATCTTTAAATAACAGTTTCTTCATCAAACTGGGAGCAAAATTTTAAATTACAGCTGGATAGATTTAATTTTACACTTGAGAAAGTGTACGCAAGTGTGTGCCTATCCCATATACATTTTAAAAATATTAAATACTCAGCCTTAACCTGAAAAATACCTTACATGATACCGATATTGAAGCTGTGATTTGGGGATGGAGAAAAACAA
Organism: Leiocassis micropogon; assembly: GCA_028565275.1. NCBI lineage: Eukaryota > Metazoa > Chordata > Actinopteri > Siluriformes > Bagridae > Leiocassis > Leiocassis micropogon. The sequence goes on along the minus strand of JAOVVA010000027.1, from coordinate 2,281,128 downwards.
ACGACAAAAACATATTTTTTTGCTTTCTGCTCTTAAATAAATAAATAAATAAGAGTATTAAGTCTAGCATTGTCCATAAGCCTCTTATTTTCCTCCTGGATATTTATGTTTTTAATAATAATCCTGATATAAAAAAACCCTAAGAACTATTCAGCTCTTATTATCAAAAAGGTAAATGATGATGTTGTTGTTGACACAGTCATGTGATGTAGGTTGACGGTTTCAATCCTGCGGTATTCTGGAGCAGGTCAGACGTCACGTGTTCGCTCACCTCATTACCGTCGTCTCCCTTCACCACCTGCTGCGCTTTCATCACTTTGGTTGACGCGATGGCTGATCCCAGAGCCTGCAGACAAAAACTCCAGCTGTTTATATAAAAATGACTACCGTCTTGTTTGTCCTTAAACCAGCACGAGCCTCACCTCAGCTTTCAGGTCGGACCGGATCCTGACCACACACCTCTTAACAGCCATCTGGAAGGTGAAGCTGATGACTCCACGGATTTTTAGCAAAGCCTCTTCGCACAGGCTCCTCCGTGTCTGAAACACACAAAAAAAAAAAACAAGAGTCAACATAATAATAGCGCCTCGTCCACATAATGAAGCGTTTCATCAAGATGCATGAAGATGAGTCACGGTGCCCCAGGAGTCAGGAAGTCTGTCCTCACCGGGTCGTCCAAGCCGTCGATCTGCAGCACCACCGTCTTGGCGCGCTTGTTGGTGGCTCCCAGGAAGAACTGAGCTTTACGGCGGCATGAAGCGGCCGCTTCGGCTTGCTCGGCCTCAGCGTTGCTCGAGTTCTGCAGGATCTCGTAGATTTCTGAAGCCAGAAGTTTGGTCTCTCCGGGGGACGTGCTCCTGAACAGCACAATGGGGATATTAATAAAATGAATAAAGCTAGCTTTATGCAACTATTATATTTTAAACAATTCTAATAATTATATGAAGACTGAGATGAGATGAAGGAGCTAAAAACTGAGACAACTGGATGATTTCATGATTTCAAGTTCATAAATTCAAGCAGAAAGTGAAGCCTCACATTCTCAAATGAAACAAAACATATAAAAGATACTGCTTTAAAACATAAAGCACTTATAACACAACTGGTAATCACTACAGAACATTCCTGCCTCTTGTTTTCCACTCCAACACCGAAGAAACTGCTTTGACCCTGAATAACGCTACAGCTGAGCGACTGTGTTCTCGCCAACGCCCGTATACATGCTGGTAATCTGTAATTAATCAGCGCCCCCTAGTGCTTAAAATGTGTTTTTAACGGCAGGTCAAAACAGGCACTGGATCGAGGAGGCGATTTGAGAGACTTCTTACTTCTGCATGACATTCTGCAGACTCAGCATCATTCCCAGAACACCCTTCAGCTTCTCTCTGTTGGCTCGACATTCTGCCAGGTAGCGCACGGCCTGATGGGAGAAACACACACACACACTAAGCCAAGCACTTAAAGGTCATTTAAAGACTAATCGCTACTGTGCAGCGTCATGCTCTGTTTACATACGCATTAAGAGAAGCACTGGTGCCATTTGGTGGCTACACACACCCCCAATTACCGCCAGGGGTGCCAAGACTTTTAATCCAGAATTGATATAAAACCAAAACATAGTCTTTACTTTGTATAGGATACATATAAAGGAGAAGCAATAAATAACGTAAAAACATGCAGTACACAGGGATAAAAGAAAGCACACAGCTTTAGGCAAAAATGTTGGCACCCCTAACTAATAAACTGGAAACGGGAAACTGGATTTCAGTCATTAGGCATAAATCTAAAGACATCAAGTAACCAGGAAGACAAAAATAAAAAATTCAATCCTGTTTGTTTATGATAAATCAGTACACACTATTAAAATATATTAATTATTAACGTCACAATCATTTAATAAGACGTGTCTCCTGTCTTGCATTATAATCTTTTCAATACATACATGGCTCTGAAATGAAGCGAACGTCTAAACAGGATTCTGATACAAGGCCAAATAGTTCATAAAATATTAACAATTCATTAACATAACGATAAGTTAATAATGAGAGGTATAAAAACAGTACTGGTTCCGAGGGAGGCCTCAGGATCTGAAAGTGCAACTGTGTGTTTGTGTGTGTGAGCTGGAACGTCACTGAGCAGCAGGAGACGGTCATGTCATGTGACACAGCCTTTCTGTTAAGTGGTCACCTTGAGCACCAGCTCGGTCTAGGAAACCTAACCGCGTTTAGCTGAAACAGTATATACGAGGATCTCACCAGCAGTGCCGAGTAGACGACTTGTGGGTTGTGATGATCGAGGAAGAGGATGAGGCCCGGCAGGCAACCCTGATCTTCGACAATAGCTCGCCTGTTCAGCGGGTCAGCGGCTAAATCTCTGAGCTGGTTGACCACAGCCAAGGCGTCTGGCTCACCGCTCATGGTGCAGCCACATGTAGTGCCATGTACACCAGGCTACCTTCCTGAGCTGTGTTTGGAACATAAAAACAAAAACACACTCACACACATATACAGTATATGGACAAAAGTATTTGGCCAAACCTGCATACAACATTGAATCCGAATCCAAATCCAAATACTTCAATACAGAGTTGGTCCCCCTTTTGCAGCTATAACAGCTTCCACTTTTCTTGGAAGACTGTCCACAAGATTTTGGTGTGTTTCTGTGGGAATTCATTCTGTAGAGCATTTATGAGATCAGACACTGGTGTTGAACGAGAATGCCTGGCTTGTAATCTCCATTCCAGTTCAAATACTTTTGTCCATATAATTAGTGTATCTAAACTCCTGTTCCAACCTTTGCTTTTTGAAATGTTTAATACACAAAAATTGATTTTAAGGGACAGCAGCAGCCAGGATGGTCAGGCAGTGACGTCATCTATGACTAGCTCGTACAGACCATTGATTTTGTATTAATTCTATACAAACATGGATTATAATTTTCATCTTACTTTTTGTGGAATGTCTTTATTTCTCAAGCTATCTAGCTGTTTGTTTAGCTAACTGTTGTTATTGGTTATATTACATATGGGTTTTTTTTTTTTTTGCTGAACAATAACAACCATCAATGTCGCGTAAATTAAACGTCATCACTTTATTTAGACTACACATTGTCAAAAAGGACTCATTGAGCACGTCTAACAGTTAACCTTGACCACTTGGTTTCGTGGCCCTGCTGTCTGTACATAACCTTACAAAACACAGGCAATGTAGCTAAGCTAACCTGCTAAGCTAAGCTAAGCTAGGTAGCACATCTGGGTCGTTACCTTGCTCTAGACGGGCTTCACGTCTTCCACAAATCCAGACAATATTTCGTAAAAGGATATATGAGCGTATGTGTTTATTATAGAGATAAAATAAACATTACTATTTTTATAACTTAACTACATAAATGACTAATAGCGACCAGGGGGAAAATGTTCGCTTGACCATTTTTCAGTTCCCCGTCCATGAAACACACAAGCACGCCCTGGATTCCTGGAAGCTGATTGGACAATACGGCTGACGGTCTAGCCAATAGGAATGACTCTTGCTAAAATAAAAAATATATTATGAAATGCGTTGATTAAAGTGTTATATATATAACTTTTGGACAAATCTATAAAATATATACATTACGTTAAATACGCACATGTCCCCTGTATTTATTAGTTAATTTCTTTTTTTGCTAATTCTCATCATGGTCGATTGGTCCATTCAGCTGCTCGTCACTCTTTTTAAACCAATAATCAATGATTATATATGCTGTCCCGCCCTATATGTCGAATCCTATTGGCTCTCGGGTGACGTCGCCTCTGTTCACTCCTTCGTTAGCAACGAGCTGTGTTGTTGAGTTAACGACCTGGAAAAAGAAGGGGAAAAAACAGCTGTTCGGTGTGTATGGATCTAAACTGGATTTAGCGGATTGAATCGAACAATAAAAAAGTTTGTGAGTCTTTAACTTTAACAATATATTTCACCGCAAACATTAACTTTTACAGTTAGCTTAGCTCTACCCGGCTGGATTGTAGGTTACTGTAGGATCGCGTTGCAAATAGAACCATCCTCCCTACGCAGGTACACTCCCTTGCCATAGATACCCTGTGCCGTGAGTTGTGCCCTATAAGTGTGAAAGAGAGGCGTTTGGGATCGAGCCAGGGTGAGTTGGATTGTAAAGGTGTGAGTGTCAGTGAGGGGATTTTAGCCTCAGGCAGATGGTGGAGATGAGGAAAGTTGAAGTAGTTGGTTTAAGTTTTATAAATATTATTGCAATGAGCAAAAAAAGTAGGAAGTTAACCCGAGGCTGAGCTAACTGCTAACAGTTTGGTAAGAGGTGAAATGTTCAAGGTTGACAGCTTTTCAACTTATTTATTTTACTTTCTAGTAAGTTAACTTATTAATTTAGTAGGATTTTTTTTGTCTTTAATTTTCTCCTCTTTACTTTACCTTACCTTTTGCAGTTTGTCTCTTCATCTTTCCAGTTTTCATCTTCATTTGCTTTGCTTGGTCACTTCTTTATATCACTCCTTCTTTTCTTTAACTTCATTATATCTTCCTTTTTTATTCATATTTCTTTCTGTCATTTTTTACTCTTTTTGTTTCCCTCATCCTCCCTTTTTCCTTTAATTTCTCCTCTCTTGGTTTTCTTTCCTCCTTTGTTGTCGTCGTTTACCTTTCCCTCTACTCTTTCTCTTATTTGCCTTCGCTTTTCATTTCCATCGTCCTCTCTATTCACGTCTTTGTCCTGTCTTTTTCCTTTTTTTCTTTTCTTCTTTGTTTTCATGTCCTTTTTCTTCCTTTTAATGTCCTTCATCCTTTCTTTTTCTTTCTTTTTCTCTTACTTTAAATATCCTTCCTTGTTTTCTTCTTCTTTACTTTTTCATTTCCTTCATCCGCCCTTTATTCCTTTCCATTCTTCCTCTTCATTTCTTTCTTCATCATCCTCCTCCTTCTTTTTCCTCTTCTACATTTTCTACATTTTTCTTTCTCTTTCCTCTTTATTTCCACCGTATTCTCTATTCTCTACTTTGTCCTCTATATTTTTGTTTTTGTGCTACCTTTCTTTTATTTTTTTTCTTCTTTAACTTTTTTGTTTCCTTTTTCTTCCTTTTAATGTCCGTCCTTGTTTTCTTATTCCTTTCTTTTTCTTCATTCTTCTATCATGTTGAATTTTGCCTTCCTTTTAATGCCATTTGTCATATGGTTTTTTGTTTACTTCTTCCTTTCTTTTTAATTTCCTTCGTCCTCCTGTTTTTCTTTCATTCCTTTTTTCATTTCCTTCTTTCTCCATCTTCTTCTCTACCTCCTCTTTTTTTCTTTGTTCTTTCTTTTTATTTTGGTCATCCTCTCTTCATTTCTTCCCCCCCTCTTTTCATCTTTCTATTTCCTTCCTCCATTTTCATGTCCTTTCTTTCCATCATCTTTTCCCTCTCTTGTGTATTTCTGCCCTTCTTCTTCTCTTATGATAGTAATGGTCATATTTTTTGTTCTCTCTTTGTAAATCATTAACCTATTATTCATTTGTTATAATGCCACTTGTTTATAACTGTGTGTGTGTGTGCGTGTGTGTGCGCGTGCAGGTGATAGAGATGAGACACCCAGCATGGCAGCAGTTGTAATCGACTCAGTCTGACGATGAATAGGAGCGGTGCGAGGATAGAAATGGACCTGGTCTGTTCATCTTCTCCACCCCTCCTCGTCTCTCACGGCTGTGTGACCTTACCCTGATTTACTTCCTGTACGTTATTACGATCTGTTTTCTGACTCGCTTCTTCTCGTCTCCTCACTCCGCAGGCGTATGGATCAGCGAAGCCCTGCGGCTCAGCACGCAGCATCGTCCGGTGGATCGGCTCCACCCTCCCTCTCGCACCATGCCCTCGGGTCCACTTTCAGGTAACTGTGTGTGTGTGTCTTGTGACTTTCAGTTTCCCTTTACTCAGAGTGTGTTAACAGTGTAAATAAACAGGATTTGTCACCGCTACGTGCGCGGGATTTTACAGGTCAAAGACATTTACTTTCCGTATTTGGTGAACGTGAAAGTTCAAACTGGTCTGGAACAAAGCGACAGAAAAGAACTCGAGGAGTCTCGTTATAACAGGAGCTGTAGATTTTACAGGATGAAGTTTTTCTTTTTTTTTCTTTTTTGAAAAGGATCTTTAAGTTTATGCATTTCCACTCACACTGTGTGTATCACTGACGTGAGTATAGTTATCATTTTCACAATGCTCACATGGCTTACTTCATCCTGTCACTTTTGTAGCCTTCTACATGAGAGCAGCACCTTCAGGGTTGAGGGTTTGATTCCAGCCTTAGCTCTGTGTGCATGTCCTCCGTGCTTGGTGGGTTTCCTCCAGTTTCCTCCTACAGTCCAAACACATGCAGATTAGGCTAATTGGTGTTCCCAAAATGAGATGGATTGGCACCATGTCGAGGATGTACCCAATCTTGTACCGGATAAGTGGTATAGAAGATAAATGAATAAAAATTAAACCAGTGTCCGATATACAGGAAAAAATTCTTTCAAAATGTGTTCAATGTGTATGCCAAGTATGAGAATAATTAATATATCTGAACTGATTAAGTTATACGTAGATATAATTTATTCATTTAATGCGATGATTGTTCTGGGACGATTCTGATTACACAGACTACTGAGGTGGTGTTTGGTTCTGATCCATCTCCTGTTGTTAGATTAAAAGATATCCTGGGTCTTCTGAAGTTTATTTTAGAAATAAGTATGGTCAAGTACACAGAGTACGGACAAGTACTCTCAATCAGTGAATTACTGTGGCAAACTGTTTTATGTAATTGCTTCAGCTACAAACAAACATAATCCTTAAAAATTATAAAATACTAGCGAAAATGTGCATCATTGATGGTTAAAGAGTTTGTAGAAATAGTTAAAAGGTTAAAGCTAAAAATAATCTGTTGATCTTTAATGTAATGCAATATTCACTTTATCTTTTCTAATTAATATCTATTGGTGCAGGTGTTTGTTTACATTGAGACAGTAGCGCATTAGTA
>JAOVVA010000027.1:2247619-2258285 GCA_028565275.1 Leiocassis micropogon | reverse complement strand
GGCTCTCTTCCAAAGAGCCATACTTTCTTTTATTTTAATGTAGTCTTGAGGAATAGCTCTCCAGGCCTTTCAGAAGAACTTATTTTAGGCGTATTTTTGGCGGGTTTTTGTCTCTTGTTTTCAGTCCAGTCCCTCAGCAGCTTCAGTTATGTTTTTTGAGTTTTTGTGTTTTGTTAAGCCGCACAGTGACCTATGAATCATTCAAGTGTAAAAAACACCTAACTTAATGCATGAACCAGTGAGAACCAGGTGTAGGTCGTTTCAGGCCGGTGATTAATATACTAGTGATGCTGAGTGGGTGGAATAGACGAGAGGGGAAATGGGGTTGCTGCTGTGGTTATTACACAAACAACCAATTCTTGAATTGTATCTTTTTGCATTTTGCAGCCTTTCAGAGGAAATAAAACATTTGTTCCCTTTTCTTTAATCTGCGTCATTTAATTTATTTTGAAAAAACAAGCGGACCTTAAGACTTATGCACAGTACTGTATATAGAATTAGAAAAACGTAACACTAAAAATAAGCGTATTAGCTGCAGAAGCGTATCCGTTTATATTGCTCAAATATGAGTCGCACGTTATGATGCGCACATTCACTTGCTTTATCTGACCAGCAGATGGAAGCGTTGACCAAAAACACAGAGTTCAATATCTGTCTCAGTGCCCTGTGGCTTTTAAGAGGCGAATACCAGCATGATGCACTAAACACCCCAACACACACACTTACTCGAGCGCCGTGGTCCTGAACGCTTTTAAAGCACTTACCGTTCGTCAGTCTGTCGAAGAGGAAAATGTCAAAATTCCAGCTTCCAACCTTTTCCAACATGCACTGCAAAAAACAGACACGCAGAAAGTTAAAACTGATAAAAATGTGTATTTATGGTCCAACTGTACCTGATGAATATGTTATATTATTAAACACATCACTGTGACATTATTCAGATGACATGCGTAGACATTTTAAAGAACACTAATGGCTTTATCATTTACACACATTTTGTATTCATTTACTATTTAACTCATGTTTTTCTGAAAAGGATGTCCAAACATTAATGACTGATTCACAAGTTAAGCAAACAAAAAAAGAACAACTTTTTTACCCCAGCATACAGTAAAGAACAGAAGCAGTTGCGCATTACTGGCTCGTTATCTCTTAAAATGCAAAGCGTCACTTTGAATATGATCATTTGCATGACATTTACATTTACACATGCAAAACCAGGCTGTAAAATCCTGTACGCTAAACATCCCATGTCGAGAGCTTTTGGCTGTCGGGTTGTGCCGCGTGTGAGGAAGGACTTAACACACACCCTGGCTTGTCCGCAGTAATCGTCGTCCAGGATGTGCAGGGGGTTCAGGTGCGGAGCTCCCCGCAATAACCGGGACGACAGGAGGTGACGCTGGAAACTAAAAAGTCTGCGGATCCTCCGGGCCGGAATCGATCCCGCTGACTCGGCACGGGCTAAAAATATATATATATATATTTTTAATTAAAAACACATACACACATTGCGGTGAAATCATTACAGCAGCATGTAATTACAGCATGTAATAGTCTGGAATTTTCTGGTGTGTACGCGCACATGTGCGTTTACCACAGACGAGCACTTAGGGCCACATAAAAAATATTTAAAATTCTTAATTTCTTTCCCCAGAATTCTAACACTTTTTGCCAATTCTGGCTTGTAATTTAAGTCAAAATTCTGAAGAAAAAAAACCTCAAGAATTCTGAGGAGAAAAAACACGTTAGAATTCTGAAGGAAAAAGATCAAGAATTTTGAGGGGGAAAAAAGAAAGAAAAAAAGACATTAAAATTCTGTGAAAATAAATGTTAATTCCGAGGAAAAATAACGCCCGAATTCTGCTAAATAAACGTCAAAATTCTGAGGAAAAAAACTAACAAACTGAATTCTGAAGGAAAAAACGTCAATAATTCTGAGAAAAAAAAAATACATAAGAATTTCATGGAAAAAAATGTCTAAGAATTCTGAGGAGAATATAAAGGTCAGAATTCTGAGGGAAAATTTTTTAAAGAATTCTGAGGGGGGAGGGGGACCGTCAAGAATTGTTGGGGGAAAAAAATGTCAGAATTCCGAGAGAAAAAAAACCCATCAATTTTGAGGGGGGAAAACGTCAGAATTATGAGGGGAAAACACCAGAATTCTGAAAAAAAACAAGAATTTTTTGGGGAAAAAAAAAATCTTCAAGAATTCTGTGGGGAAGCGTCAAAAATTCGGAGGGAAAAAAGGTCAGAATTCTGATGAAAATGTTATAATTTTGAGTTTAAAGTCGGAAATCATAACTCTGAGGAAAAAAAAGCTATATTTTTATGGGCCTCTAATTCGCTTCCCTATTCTTTAACTAAGGAGAACTATTTTTTTTTTGGTAATGCTCCAAATTTGTCTCATTCAGTCTTTCTGACCTGGAGGTCGTTTTTCTAAGGGAAAATGTTACACATCAAGCTTAAAACTTGAAACTTCTTTTTACTCGAAAACACTAGTGTTAGATAATTGGATAAAATTATGAATGCGTAGTTGTTGAAATCCTTTTACTCGCGTCATGCCTGTCCTCTTACTAAAATGTTTACAACTAAAGGTTTTAGTTTTGCATTTGCATGGTCAAGTCACATATTGAAATGTTTACTGACTGAATAAACGACTCCCCTTTACAATAAAGTGAAACGCTTTTGGTATTTTTTTTTACCCCTAGGTTTCTTTTTTCAAAAACAGGAACTGGATCAAGATTCCTGTCATACGCTCCAGACGTGGCAGATAGAAATCAAAGTCAAGACCAAGCTCTGAAGTATTCCTTTAATGCATGGAAACGCACATTTAGAGATATGCCATCTGTCATGTTCAGCTTCCTCTGATGGATCCGATGTCATTCAGAAGCCTGAGGCATAAAGTTTTTCATGAAGAAAGGCAGCAGGTCATAAACCAGCGTTACGGTTAATAACCTGAGGCGGCCCTGTGCACTTCGTGGATTAAAGTGAACGAGGGAGGTGATTGATTAACGCTGCATTGTTATGCAAGAAGAAATGTGCTTGTTGCTGCCAGAGGGCACGAAGGGGCCGAGTGCTGACGCTGTGACTCACATGAAAACTCTGCTGCCAGGTACGAAAAAAGTTCAGCTCCTGCCTGACGCGGGTATAACACAGCGACAGGCAGGAACAGCTCGGATATAAAATATTTAACAGCCAGCCACCCTGTCTCAGCATTGGTTTAGGAAGTTCTACAGTATAATGTGTGACTCTTGGGTTTTAATAGTTTAGAGCGTACAACACGTTTCGACCAGGGTTACAGGGAACATTTTCTAGAGCTAATGAGTTGACGAACGAGAACTTCACAGCTCCTGGATGAAGTCCTGATTTGCATTTTCATAACATCATTATGCAAAATATCAAACAAGTAACCAGGAAATGTTTGGGGGCCAAAAACATTATGATTTTATTACTTTTTTCTTCTTTGAACAGACAGTGTTTTCAAACAGCTAGCTATATTTAATCCACGAAGTGCACATATATATATATAAAAGTTCATGTTTGTCAGCATGCGCATCCTCATGAGAATATTAAGTTTCTCTAAGAAACAGTAGTAGCCGTAGCAAGTGGGGTGGGGGGTGGTTGAGGCTCCTTTATGATCCTACAGGTGGCGCTCTAAACTAGTCACAATATGGCAGGCAGCACATCCTCATGTGTGGTAGGAGACAATTATTTGCTAAGGATGTTTAGAATTGTAACAAAATTTTCTGGAGAATATAATTGATAGTTACAGACTTGCAATATGAATGGAATCAGCACCTAGGTATCGTGATATCGTATCGGATGGTCCCTCTGTTGATTCCCATGTCTAATATTTAGTATCCCAAACTAATTATATAAGCTCAAATAAAAGAATATACTCCTGCTTTATCTACTTCAGTAATGTGTATAATGTACCCTATACATGTTTAATGAGCATATTTGTATTTGATGAGATTATTGATGATATATCATATTTTGATATATCGATGTAAGGTTGGAATTTTTTCTTCTACAGTATTTTTCCTAGTGAATAGGAACTGATTTCAGGTAGGAACTAGTGTGAGGAACTGAAGAAACGCAGGACCACACGATGTCACGGGATTGGTACGAGTGATCGTCAGAGCCAACCGCATGGGTTTAGCTGCTTTAATCTGACATTTGCATAGAATTACGAAAAGCTCTCGCACCGTCACTTTCTGAAATCATGGCTCTATGTTGATTACATACACACATAAAAAATAAATAAAATCTGTCCCTGGGATGTGCACCTATTATGACTTAAAAGTGCTCTCAACTAAGTGTTTTTCAGTACACAGTGTATAAAATAGCAGCTCATATTACAGCTTATGTGTAAAGAACTGCTCCATCGTCTGGTACTTACAGTGTAAGGTGCGGAAATCGACACCCAGGTACGGGTGCGAGCCTCTTCGTTCGAGTTCGAATCCTACCTGGCTCCTCACTCTCACATCTCCTAGAAGGCATCAACACAAAGTTCCTCAAGAGGTTTGTAAGCGGGAAATAAAGGCTTAGCCTAGTGCTGGACACACACATACACACACGTATATACACAGAGCCAAAATGTGGGATAAAGGGCAAGGAGAGCGAGAGCGAGAGCGAGTGAGAGAGAGAGAGAAAGAGAAAGCATGCAGCTCCATGCTGGGATAAGAAAGGCATTAGTATTCAGACTGGCACAAGCGAGGTAAACGCCAGGGAAGAAAGGCAAGCTTGTGCCTCAGCCCAAGTCAGAATGAAAAAGGGGGGGGGGGGGGGGGGGTGGATGGGGAGTCAAAGGGACTTCAATGAGGTTGGCCAAAGCTTTCGAGCCACATCTGTTAAGTTCTCATTCAATAGGGCTTTTCATGAGTCTGTGTATCAGGGACAGCAGGGGAAAAACATAAAGGAAAAAATATATAACAATAATAATAATAATAATAAAGCTTGCATAGAATTGTACTGAGTAATGGCAGCCTTCAACAGGTCAAGTCACTAGTGATTGGTGTACATGTGCATTAAATACGTGAATAAATATAAAATAAGTAAATAAAGGACAGCCTCCCACCAGTACATTTACTTACTTGAAAACAGCTGTTTGAATATAACACAAGCCCCTAGCAAAATACCAAAACTGTGAATTACAATTACATAAAGAAACACTATCGTTGTTTAGAAAATAATAAAGAAAAGTTAAGAAATCATTCAAACAAAGGCAGTAAAAATTTTAAAAAGCATTCAAAAGATCTGACAGAAAAATATACCAAAGTGTAGTAGCTCACATCACGCATGCAAACAGGAAGTAACCACACCAGACCACGCATGCAGGAGTAGGGGAAGCCGCTAAGGATGGACAAGCGAAGGGCGGGAGAGGGGTGGGGGGTGGATATGGGGTGAGGTGGAGGGGTTTTGTTAGATAACGGGCATCGTTGTTACGCAACCACAGCAGCTTTTTTTTCTCTCTGGCAAAAACTCCCGGGTTTAGTTAGCAACGTGACCTTTGACCTCAGCCCTGTAAACCTGTCCGAGCGCTACCGATTATCAACAGAGTTACGCGGGAATGCCACCGGGTGCGTTCTCGAGCGGCGACGCCTGCCTCGCGCTGTGCAGAGGAGTTCCTCGGGTGGGGTTGGGTTGGGTTGGGGTGGAGGGGTGATAACTGGACGCTCTTGTTTACTCTTACGACAAGACTGTTTGGACTGTTTTATCGGTCACGGCTCGAAATAAAAGTAGCGGGTCAGGGTGAGGTTGATGTTTTTTTTGGCTCGAGGCTTCGGAAAGTACCGTTTATCAAAGCTTTTAAAAATTTCACTGCGCGTTTACACGACCTTCAGAGGCGATGTTTGTGTAGCTGAGAATTATTGCTTGTAAATTTTAACAGGAGGCTTTAACAAGAATTGAAAAAAAAGAAAAGGAAAAAAAAAAAAAAAGGATGGGATGAAGTTTAAATACGATTAATAAAAATTCCTCCATTGGCATCGATATTAAGATGTGTTGGAAATAACTAGAATTAAGGATGTTTGACTATTTTAGACTCCTTGAGGTGTGTTCGTCAGGACCAGGATATTGAGGGAGACAACAAAAAAGTCGCACAAAGTGGCGTAAACAGTGTCGGATTTCTTCACATTACAGCTCTGTTGGGGGAAAAAAAAAAAAAAAAAAATGCAGAAGCATCTGTTTAATGTCACTGTAGCGTTGTGTAACAGGAAACATGAGCTGGTCTCACCATCGAGCCGGGGTCAAAAGGTCACCGGGAATCTGGGTAGTATCTCTGTTAATCAGATTTACTCTAATCAAATCACATCAGATTTCAAAGGCAAGATCCTGAAGCGCTTTAAACTCTTCTCCTGATGAGATTATCCGAGGCTGTGTGATTGACGGGTTCAGGTATCCACTACACACTGAATGGTGTGGTCAGGGACAGAGATACGATGTTGGCTGGTTTGTTTTAGGGCGGGTGTGTGTGTGTGTGTGTGTGTGTGTGAGAGTACAAACTTCGCTTACCTAGCATACGAATATACAGAGCAGTTTGATCAGAACTGTCGTAGGAGATTGCGCCTCGTCTCTGAAGAGGAAAAGAAAAGAGGTGTAAGTGGTGGCAAATCAAATGGAAATTTTATGCTAAAAAAAAAAAAAATTCTTGCATTAAAAGGTACAATCAGCAATCTTAGCACAAGCTGTGTTGAAATGCATCATGCTCAAATAACGCTGTTATGTCTTAATTTTATTGTTTGTTTTGTTTTATTTCTCTGTAGCTTCATACACTTAGCAGAACCTCTAAATTAGTTTTAAACCAAATTTGTGGAAAATCTTTATTTCCTACAGAAACTTATCCAGTGTAAATAATCTAAAACATCGTAAACATCCATCAAAAAAAAAAAAAAAAAAAATACTTTAGAAACATTTAAATCTCCCAAAGGTTTGTTCAAAATCATACTGTACATTTTTATTGATTTAAAATTGTATTCAGCGATTCTGACAGAGTTTAGCTGAAGCATGTTTTTTAAAAAGTTTAAACAAATACATGCGCAGCCTTAAAAAAAGCATACACACCTTCAAAACACATACACAGGATTATCTTTATTTACCTGTAGCATTAAGGCATTCGAGCGATGTGTTTTGATGGTACTTTTATCAGATTGTGTCATGATGCAAGGAGAGCAGCAAATAAGGTTTTTTTTTTTGTTTGTTTGTTTTAAAAAGGTGCAATAAGTGTTCTTAAAAAAAAAACACACACACCGATAAATTTGAAAAACAACAACATAAGCATAGCCTTTGACCTTTTAGCAACTTCAAACAGATTTAGCGCGTGACTGATGCTGACCTGCGATCAGACTTCATGCATCATGTGACAGACGCAGCCAGACGCCGGAACGTAAACAAACGCACAATGTTTTCCTCAAGTAACTCTGAGGTGCCATTTTTAAGTGCGACAGCATGTGTGTGTTCCTCACACTGCTGTACTAGTGTTTAACCTTCAGGGACTGGACCATCTCACAAACACTGATCCTAGCCTCCGCATGCACACACACACACACACACACAGAGACAGTAACTTCAGCTCCACAGGAGGACACAAGGTTCTGAATTAAGCACGCCTCATCTCTCCTGTTTAATCTTCTCGTCCATTTCCTGCCTTGCTACGCTAAGCCGGCAGGTGATTAACACACAAACACCACCTCGCACCTCGTCTCGTGAAGCGAGTGTGTTACAAAAGGGCAGGTTATCCAGCGCAAACGTTAGAAAAGAAAAGCAAACCTCACCGTCCAAACCGATCCCTAATGCTTACGTGCATCTATAAAACAAACACCATAGAGATTAGGAATAAAAGGAAGAAAAATAAAAAATAAATCTAAAAATTTATCATAACCCCATCACAGACAAGTCTGTCTTGAATCGATTGACAAAAAAAAGGACTACATTTCATACACTTAAAAAAAAAAAATGTAAAAAAATCATGATGCATCAGGACTCCATCACAAATTCATTTAAAAGAAAAATCCAAATTAAAACCAGCATTCATACTTTTTCAAACAATTCTGAGATAAGCAACTCCTAGAAAACACAAAATTAGTTCTGAAACTCTTGCAAAAAGTTTCCTGAATTTTTTTTTAAATAAAGAAAGAAATATATACATCATCATAATTCACATATGCATTATGACTCTTAAATACGTGCATAATTTTTATTACGAGGGTCAAACTGGGACTTGAGAGAATTGATGAGACTCCTGGCCGAGGTGGCTCAGAGCCGACTAAAGTGGAATGTTTATGGGAACGACAAGTGGAACGTCCAATTCTTGAATATCAACATTGATAACTTGTGTCCACGTTGAGGAAGAGACACATCTGTCTGTGTGAACTGTACACACAATCATTCACCAACACCATTTGCACATTACAGTCCTGACCTCGCTCCAAGCCATTTTTACATGTTTGCTCAATTTAAGGAGTTCCTGGGAGGCCAGCGTTTCAGACGTGCAGCAGGCACCCTGCTCATGGCTCCGACGTACTGAGGAAACCTTCTACCATGATGGTGTCCACACACTAGTGAAACGCTAGGGATAAGTGTATTAGCGTAGCAAGGGATTATATATTTTAAGGCATTTTACTCTCAGAACTCTGCATGTTCTGTTATTCTGCACAATCAAATGTCCTGCTTTGACTTGAACGACCCTATAGACTACACAGAAATTATTAAGAGAAGAAAAAATATTGTATAATTGCATATAATATTAAAATATAACATTTCAAAGCAAATGTCCAATGGACATACTGCATACATATTACATTCATTTAAAAACTCTAACATCAACAACTACAAATTAATTGGCACCCTAAACCAAAAAAAAGTCGTGCACAAAAACAATGCCATGAGGTTGTTACTATCTCATGCAAGCCTTCATTAAACTGTACGTCCTCTAGCGAATTAACATTTCGCCTTCTACTCTTTGCTACAATTTGCTGTGTTTAAAACCATCTGACAAATGACTAAGTGTGAATGTAACAGTCATTTCAAAGAACTGTTAAAGAAAGAAAAAGAAAAAACCCTACGAACTATTCAGAAATCTTTCTGCATGATGGCGCAGGAGGGAAGGAGACGAGGCTGAAAAGCTAAAGACCTGGCTCGTCTTGTGCTGGATTTTCTTCACACACACACACGCACACACTAGTACGGCTTTTAGATGGCTGGACGTAGTGTCCCCAGATGGCACACAATTCAGCATTTGACGTCAATGGACAACCAATTTGCATACTTGATTTTTAGCCATTATCAGTCCTGCTTTGCTTTCAGGCTCCGCAAACACAATTATGAAATCATTTAAAGTAAGGAAAGCATTTTTTTCCCCCTTCCGAGCAAAAAAAACAAAACAAATAAATGATTTTTGCACAAAATGCAAAAAATAAATTTAAAAAAATCTTAAAAATCATACTTGACGCACCATCTAGCGGAAACCAAAATGTAGCATTATTGTTTTTTTTTTTAAACAAAGGCTTGTACTGTGATTCGAGTGTGTTCGTCTTTGTAATTGCCTCTATAAAAGATAAACCCAGGGATGACCGCTCGGGGTGCGTGTCCAGTGACGGCATGTGACTTGCTAGGGGACATGACAACACTTCTGGTTGAACAGACGAGCGACGAGCGCGCTGCCTGTTGAGTCATTTCTCCGTCTACAAGCGGTGTGTTTGCACACACCGCACGACGTTCGGCGTGTGAGTAATCACGAGCAGGGGGTGCTGAGAAGAGCGTGCCCATATGGCACGGGTGTTACCGAGGACCGGTATAACCCCGAGGAGAGCAGAATAACGTCACCTGCTTTAGCATGAAAACTCTCAGCGGGCCATCGCGAGGCCTCATGAGGACATCCTGTGACTTCAGGGGATTTTGGAGAACAAAAATATTTCCTCTTCTTTGGCAAATACAAACCTGCTTTGTGTTGTTAGGGGGGGGGGAAAAAGTACAAAACAAAAGCACGATCAGAAGCATTTATAAACTTGATGAG
Organism: Leiocassis micropogon; assembly: GCA_028565275.1. Classification (NCBI taxonomy): domain Eukaryota; kingdom Metazoa; phylum Chordata; class Actinopteri; order Siluriformes; family Bagridae; genus Leiocassis; species Leiocassis micropogon. The sequence continues at coordinate 2,248,270 of JAOVVA010000027.1, read as the reverse complement.
GAATTTCAGCCCCGCTTTGAGGACGCTATTTGAACAGGTTAGCTGGGCGCTGAATTGCAGAGCCGCATGCCAACTGCTACACAACAGCGAGGTGCGAACCAAGTTAAAGGCTCTTGTCAGTTTTCACGTACACGCTGGAGCCGAGCGACGAAGCGCAGACGCACAGCTTGCACACCTGCTGCATTACAGTCAGCCGGTAAAGAATCATACGCTTGTTTGTTTTTTTTTCTCTAAACAATCCCCTTCTTAATAAATGAGAATCAGTAACTTCTTTCAAAGAAATGCAACACATTGGGGGATCCATTTTGGATGCAGCAACCATGTTCTGTAAAACTGCTGGAAATGAGTAACCTCACAAGAAAATGATGGTCAAATCTAATTTGCTTTGTTTACACAATACACTTTCCTGACCATTTTCTTTCCCACACTCCAGTCCAGCAGATGGCGGTAACGCACCAATTAACCATGATTTCAAAAGAACAAGAAACCTCTTGCAAATCACAGGGATTTGGGGGAAAATATAAGCGGTTTTTAATTTTCGGCAAAAGCTGTTGGGGTTTCTTTAAAGTGCCCCATTATGCCATTTTAAAGGTTGCTAATATTGCTTAATGAGTCTCTTAAAACAGGTTTACATGTATGCAAGGTCAAAAA
>JAOVVA010000027.1:2217033-2239522 GCA_028565275.1 Leiocassis micropogon | reverse complement strand
AATCACTGCTGTAAAGTAAAAATAAAACAAATTAACCTGCACTTTACCTTTGAAAAGAATCGCGACAGAGCAGTGTTAAGTGTGTAAAGCAAAGAGAGTGTGTGTGTGTGAAGGTGAAAGTAGGAGGGGTCTGTGTGTGAGGCACAGTCTCCAATGACGCGTGCGCACACCGACACCGACACACACACACACACACAGCAGGAAAAGAGCAGGCTAAACCTTGAGCAGAGAGAGAAAATGGATTTTTAACATCTCTAATGAGATTTGTCTGTACACGCGCTCTGTACACACACGCATACAGACAAAATAAAATGTTTTACACACACGGTCAGTGTTATAGTAAACAGTACACGGATGTTGATTATACCAGTAAGAGACGAGCACTAAGACCCAGCAGCCTCCGCCATGTATCTTTCCTCTACCGCCGCTCGTTTTTTGTTTTTTTTGCTCTGCCCTGTCTATGAGGCGCCGAACTCTGCTAGCATCAGTGCGCGAGACCACGTGTGTTCACTCCGTGTGTTTTTTAATAATCAAATGTCTCCGCATCGCGCAACACAACGAATCGATTATGAAATTCGTTGCCAACTATTTTAGTAATAATAAGTACGCATTGTTTTTAAAAAAAATATGATCATAAACACTCAGTAAAAAATTATGCATCAATATGTGTTTTTCAAGCATTTTATTGTTCCAGACAGCAAAGCGATCCCTTTTTTTCTGCTTTTGAATCGACAGAGCAAAACATACAGGGCGTTTATCCACTGTGAGCAATTATGTAATTATATGAAGAACAAGCACAATGAGAAGCAATAAACACACACGTACACGCCGTCCACACCAAATCACACGAAGCATCATGAATCAACAAATTACATTATCTCCATCCAGTGCTAATTTGATGGTAATTTTTTCTCTCTCTCTCTCTCCAAAAAAGGTCAGGGAAACCTGCGATCACGGGTCGGCGCGTGTTCCCTGACCCTGAGCAAACTGCTTTTTATAGACCGTTTCATATCAGGAGTGAGCCGTGTGACTTTACTTCATTCAAAGCTTAAATTCATATCGGACTCGTTGAAACATTTTATACAAAAATGGCTTGTTTTTTTTTTTTTTTATTCAAATGCATTTCATCACATCCTGGGGGAAAAGCAACGCTGGAGCAACACGAGAGATTCAGGAAATCACAATGTAATGATGACGTACAAATAATCCAAAGAAAACTAATCCGAGAAACTGAAAGGATCATGAACGGGGCTTTAAGGTCAGGTATATTTATGGTGAATAAATAAATAAATATTTTACAAGTTTCCTAGAATTTAAGATGCACAACTAGGTAGTGCAGTTCATATTTGTTTTTAACTCAAACAGTAACGTGTAAAACTGTGTGTAAAGCTTTTTGATTATGTAATTTAATTGATTTTTTTCTTTTGGTCATTCTTTGGATCACTTCACAGTTTAAATGAACTAGAAACACTTACAAATGTTTTATTTAAAAAATTTTTTAAAAATGTATGAATTAAAAAAAAAAAAAAAAACCACACAGCTTTTGGCAGAAAATATGAACATTCGCTTGACTTGGATGTTCAGCAAATACTAGTGGTTTGCAGGGGGAATCGCTGTTTCTTCTTCTTTTGAGTTTATGTGCAGTTGGTGTATTAACACCACCTACTGGACTGGAGTGTGGAGCGGATGGAGGGCAGGAAGACGAGATTACTGCTTTGTATAAAACATGTCAATTAAACAACCAACAGCATGAGCAGCACAGCATTTCAGTGTTTATTAAATAGTTTTAATAGTTACACTGATATAAATATACTGAAATATAGTACATATGTACATTTTTTAAAAAGTGCTTGTGTTTTCTTCCTCTTATACCACAGTTTTGTTTTGTTTTTTGTAATTAAAGTGCGACATCAACTTTTTTTCCATTTACAGAGCTGGTTAATGTCGGGAAATGCCAACAGAACAAGTTAGTTCAGCTACAAACTGACAAACTGCTTCCTTGTGTGAAGCTAATAATATAAAGACGTTGCCTTTTTTATTTGGAGCTGCACTATTGTACAACTGACCAATCAGGAAGATGAATAAAAACGCACGAAAGCATGCTGTTACAGGCAAATCATCAACGACATACAGGTGTGATTTGGTCCGACCGTGCACAAAGTGGAAGTTTAATTGTGAAACGTGATGGAGAGGGCCAGTTGTAGCAAGTTTAAAACTGTCACACAGTGTTCTTTCTCTCTCACACACACACACACACACACACACACATGAACGTGCATGCGGATAAGAGCATAATATTTTGTGTCATGCACCATTTTGCGTGCATGTGTGGGTAAAAGTTAATATTCAAATAACACTCAAATAACATTTGCGTAATGCTTTGAGAAAAGTTAAATAATGTAATTGAGACACTGATCCTTATACACAACCATCTCAAGTCATAAGCTATTTGGCTACATGTGATCATTTGTAAATATTATTTACAGGCTGTGCATGATGATGGTGACGTGTATGGAGTCACATGTGATGCACAACACTTTTTTTTTTTTTTTGAGTTTTTAACATTTGTCTTTGCTTCAGACAAATTTTCTTAGATCATTTGTGATCAGAAGTTTGCATGCACAAATTCAAGTCTAACAAATGCAAAATTCACAGCCTGTATGACGCAAAGTTGTTTAAAAAAATATATAAGTTATAAAGGAACCTGATGCTACGTTACAAAACAACATGAATATCAGAAAGAGTATGAGACTTCACATGGTTTCACATGCACACACACACTCACATGCAAAACAACAACTTGTGAAACACTGAACAGCTCATTCAGCATTCTTACCACATCCTGAAACTACGTCAATCCAACGGCTCTGCATGAAACCCTTATCGCCCCGCTGAAGATAAACAAATTCGAGAAAGAAAAAAAAAAAAAAAAACACACGAACGTCTGAACACGAGAGAGGAGGCCTCCAACGAATACAGCAAACAGCTAATCTCTCACATTTCAGACTTCCTACCAGTACCATGATACAGGCTGGTTTTGGATCTCAGTTTACACACGTTAACGCTAATGATAGAAACAGGAAGAAAGGAATACAGTGTAGTGCTGCACGTGTACCACGCGCACAGCGAGAAATTCAGAAGACTGACGTTATGCAGCACCAAAGTGCAGATTTCGATTTATTTCCTCATTCGTCTTAAACACAGTTGGATGCTTTGCTGTATTTTCTCAAACAAGCGTCACAAGATCCCCGCGACCCTCCTCAAGCCAGACTTTTAAGAACTGTAGCATGGGAGCATAATGTAGAGCTTTATTTGTAGGTTTAGCAAAATTGACTACAAGGTCGAGGTCAACAATCAAGAGGAGACTTCACATAGGGTTTACTACAAGATATAAACAAATGAGCCTCGAGAACAGGATCAGATAAGAGTAAAGGCAAAAACATCGTGGGGGGGGGACGGGGGGGCTAAACGTGCTGCATCCTATAGACATCAGAGAAATGTCGACTTGTTTCGGAATGATGGAAAGAATGCGGAGAAGGAAGGAACTGAAGCGTAACAACTTATCGTACGCCGTGGGTGTGTACAACCGCCGATGGAACTTGTTTCCTTGTACTTGTATTAATGATGTGGCGGCTAACAAAAGAAGCCAGATGCATTCTGATGTGTGTACAGCTGATAAGACAAATGGTTTAAAAAAAAAAAAAAAACTATGAACACACTTTGAAAACCAGTTGTTCTGCCACAGTCTGGTTAAACAACTCCCCAAAATCGAGCAATAAGTTGAGCGTGAATTGCACTTGAAGGCAAATCACCCCCAAGAACAACCAGGAAGTGAAGCCGGCTGAAACCCAGCGAGTCCCAGATTTGCATCAAATACAGATAAATTGATTTAAGGTTATTTTACCTTATTTGAAATCTTATTTGAATGTGATGACTTCTATACCGTTCACACCATTTTAATGTAAATTAAAGCTGAAGGTCATTACTAAAAAGCTAAAACAACCATTACTGTAATGTCCATATATTTATGATCTGTATGCCTTAAGTATAATGAGATAAGATTCAATTACACATGTACCTTACAGCACAGTGAAATTATTTCACTGAAGCTGGGGTCAGAGCGCAGGGTCAGCCAGGAGTCAGCAAGGGCTTTGTTCAAAGCCTCAACCCGAACCTCCGACCTTTCGATTGGTAGCCCAGTAACCAATAGCCTTAACCGTTTGAGCCACCACTGCCTCAGTACAGTAAGCATCAGTCCATCTGTGTGGCTTATGTTTATGGGTTTTTTTTTTTCCCCCTAAACATCATCTGACTGACATTACAACTGACCGATCACCGCTCATTCAATGAAGGTGTAAAAGCGATCGACATTTATAGAAGACTTCGAGCACAGTATGGTGATGAGACTCTTACCCGCAGTAAAACAGTGCAAGTTGAACGGTGCAAGTGTTTTAAAGAAGACTGTACAACCGTGAATCACAATCCGCCGAGGTGGCTCGGAGCCCGCTGCAGTCGTTAGCATGAACACCCTGCGAACGCCTGATCCTTGAAAATCGACGTTTACAAGAAGAGACGCATCTGTCTTTGGGAACTGTACACACAATCATTCACCAACACCACTTGCACATTACAGGAACTCGGCTGGACGTTATTCTCACGTCCCCCATATAGTCTTGACCTCACTCCAAGCCATTTCCACATGTTTGGGTCATTAAAGGAGTTCCTGGGAGGCCGGCGTTTCAGACGTGAATCAGACAGGCAGTCCGATCATGGCTTGGGTGGACTGGGAAAACTTTCTACCTTGATGGAGTCCAAACCCTACTGGGATAAGTGCATTAGTGTAGCAGGAGATTATATAGAGACATAAAGATAGTTTTTACTCTCAGAAGGGAGTTCTGTTATTCTGCACAATTAAAAGTCCTTTAACTTTGACTTAAACGCCTCCTAGAATAAGCAAAATGAGAATAGAAAAAAAAAACCTCCTCAGACATCAAATCGCAAACATTAACCAAAAACTGTGAGCTCAACGTTAACGATTCTCGTAACAATTTTAAATTGAAACGATTTCTTTCCGTGCAGTCTCACTAGCCAGACTTCTGGTACGTTGGTGCTAAACATGGCCAAGCAGCATCGACACTGACAGGAAGAGGCAATTTTACTGACATGGCAGACAACCAACCGCAGACTTTTCCTGTAGTGCGTCAGCCTGTTTGTTATTTATATTCCAGTTACTTTACTTTGCTCTCAATGGCCCTCGTTTATTCGCCTGAATACATGGAAATTGTGTCATAATTCCTTCGCAGGAATATTTCTGCAAGAAACAGGGTTAGAAAATCCAATTCACTAGAGGAAAAACATTTTCCAACTGACAAGAGCTCCTGAGTTTGATTGTTTATTTTTGGTTGTTCACTAAATGCATCAAATGCTATAACCGGTGATACTGAGATTTTAAAGAATATAAATACATAACTTTATATTTCATTTGCGCACACCAACTGAACATTTTGTGACACTCAGTCATTCATATTTACGATTTCGGGGCTGGTTAACCAATCGGATCGCAAGCCTTCAGAATTCTGCAGTTTATGGCAGGAAAAGCGTACAAGCGATAGATGCTCTGTGGCCGAAATGGTCACGTCAAACTGTGTGATCTAATCTCCTGAGCATGTCTGAGTTTGTGGTCTTGGCACCATCCATGTTCGACAACGGCTTCAAAGAACGGAAAAATCCTGGATCGTATTAAATCAAGCCTAATCAAATCCAGTTAACTCGGCAATCCCTGTATGATGAAGGGCCTCTTGTATACAGTATTTCACACACACACACACACACCGGGGTCGTTTTTGGTACGCTGCAAGGGAGGCTGCGGAAAGGATGGTTTAGCTTAAAACAAGAAACAGTTACCGACTCTAATAAGACACAGCAGGATGTTTTCAGGGAGCGTGACAACACGAACCAGCTCCACCGGAGAACCAGAAACAACAGCGTAAACTCCCCGTGTGAGCTGACATCACGCCCATTGACCGGCGTATCCGTGTGACCGATAACGGAAATCTATCACGAGTCCAGCTGAGAGCCTGCTCCAAATACAGCAACATCTCCAAATAGCACATCATCTTTCTTTTTTTTTTATATCCAGTTAGTGTTTACGGTACTACAGGAAATCAGAACAACAAAAACAACATTGAGGAAGAACCATTACCAGTATTTGTTGCCACACCACTTTCTCGGCAATGCTGATAAATAGGCGTGTAATCTTGGGCGGGTCGAACAGGGCGGACCAAATTAATGATAATCAATCACCATTGAAATTTATATTTAAGTTTTTTATATATATATATATACACACACACACACACACACACACACACACACACACCTTACATAACATCAAAGTTTAATAGCAGATAACTAAATTTGTCTCAACCTAGGTTTAGCTAGCTAGCTAAAAAAGGGAATGATCGATAATCAGTCCTGTGATCGTTAGGAAATATCACGCTAACTTGTAAAACCATGCATTTTTTTATGTATGTTAAGTGTAATGAAGTTGATTATTATGATTGTTTTCATTTAAATAGTTTATGCCAATGTTTTTATTTTTATTTTGAGGTTGATATTATTGATGATGTCTGGTATTTTAGTATTATTTTTAGTTTAAGCTTATATTGTGATCTGTTTTTTTTAAAATGGATAACATTTATAACAAATGGCGATGGACTGCAGATAAAAATAGGCTTTGGCTAACTTTGGCAAATGTACATGGTCTCTTAAATCAAAAATTAAGGAAAAAAAGAAAAAATAGCACAGATTAATGGCATTGTCCAAAAATAAATAAGGATTAAAAATGTTTCTTAAATATTCCTTCATTTGTTGAAATAAATAAATAAACCAATAAATAAATAAATATTATATATACACACACATACACACACACACACCTGCTAGATTACTAGCTACGTTCCGGATGCACAAGTTGATGATAAAATTCTACTTAATCATTTGAAATTCCCCAAAAATCCTTTGCGTCATAATAAACACTCCCAAGTTCCCTGGAAAACTTCTGATCTAAATTTTACCCTACAAAAACTAATAACCTAGCAAGTGAAAATATCTTAAATATAGTCAAATTTATCTACAATTTCTTAATTTAAAATTACAACAATCCAAATACAGTGGAACCTCAACATACAAATTTGTTCTGGGGGCGATACTGCAGTACGAATTTTCCCCAAAGAAATAATATAAATGCAGATCATCTGTTCCAGCCACCCAACAATATTATCAATATTAAAAAAAATAATAATAATAAAATCACGTAGCTTTTTAACACATGCTGAAGGCAACACTGGTATCGATGCTTCCAAAACCGACTGAAAAAATTCATAAAAATTTGTAAACTGCTTGGCTTTCCACTGACGCAATCATGTTTTACACGGCTGCGTTCAGTTCACTCGTCCGTCCGTCCTTCGTATGCTGATGCGAAAATTCCTAAGGGAGGCCATTCGTACAGTATGTCGAGGTATACACTGTATATAATTAAGCCTATTTAAGTAATATTTTAATATTAGGTTATATTTCTAGGCAAACGCTACTTATTTTTTAAGCATACATTTCTTGTTCTATTGGCAGATACTTTCACAAGTTTTAACCTTACCTAATATTGAAGATATTTTTACTTACTAGTGAATTTCACTTTTCAGTTTTTACAGTGTATGTTTTTTGTGTAATATCAGTGTTAGTACTTCATATTTTGTTAGTGAACTGTTTCTGGTATGTTAAGAATTTACGTGATTAATCCTGCCTGTATGCTGCTTCAACGCTTCATAATTCAGGTTTAACATATATATGATAAAAATGACCTTATTTCCTTAATAAATAAACGCGATGCTAAATAGCTGACCTCTGTTTCACTCTCGGTTGCCGTCATTTCCTAAGGAACTTATTTCAGCCACCTGCTGTCATCATTCATTCTATTGTAGCCTCCATTAATTCACTAGATGTGATTTATCACTGATTGTACATCACGCAGCTGTAATTCTAAACTACCATCACAAAAGTCATAAAAAAAAATAAAAAAAAATTCACAAGAATTGTGTGTACTGAATATGAAAACACGAGCACATCTATATGATGAAATTTTTTTCTTTAACTTCCTAACAATAAATATTCCTCGGTGCTACAGAAGGGATTTTTTGACCATGAGATATAAAACTTTTGCTCTATAAGCACAACATTTCTCCCTTTTTTTTTTGCGCGTCATTTTGTTAAGGCTTTAACATCTTTACGTTCTGCATTCCTCATAGTTCCTCAAAACGGTAACATCAGTTCCATCCTGCTGTACATGTCCGAGCTTATCGTGTGCATGATGACACAGAGCGCCTCGATTGACTAAACCCTCTCTTTGTGGAAATCTGAATTATGTGAAACGTCCCCCACATGCGAGAAGACGCCTTGTTTCACAAAAACACTCCTGTTTGAGAAGAACAAGAGTGGGAGAGTGGGACTGACGGGTGACGGAGTGATAGTAGTGAAACGGTGCAAAGAATTCTGAGAGAAAGAAAGTGTGAAAAGATAAAGAAGAGGATAAAAGAGAAAGAAAGAGAGCGAGCGTTCTGGCCATCTGTGAAGTTGGAAAGCGGCCAAACCCCTGCGTCTAATGATCGAGCACATGTTTCACCGCCTCACTCTGTACCAGGGCCCACCTCAGTCCTGACAAACATGGCAGCATGGAATAACCTTACACATACGTACACACACACACACACACACACACACACAGCACTGCAAGAGCCACTCACGTTTTATGACTACACAGAAACAATGTTTGCGAAAAGCTAACTGCTCTCCGCAGCTTGTGAAATATCTAGCGCTGACTTCATTTAGACAGAAACACTCACATAAAATCCTCCCTCATTTAACGGCTGAGGATTTACACACGTTGTTGTCGCTAAAACGACTGCGCCCGCGTACGCGAGAGCGGTTCGGATCCGTTTTTGGTTTCATGCAGTAAACTGCATAACATAACATATGACATAAAAAAATATATATATACACAAGTGAGTTTATCAAAAAACTGCAACAGGGAAAAATGGACGTGCGTCACTTTATGTTACGTGTTCGCACAGATTTATGTCAGTTTTATTGGCTGGGAGACTTTCAGACCCGTTTTATTCGTCCGTTCCATATTACTGTGATGTTTCTGTTTCAGGGATGAACCGCGAGGCTAGCCAACACTCTGACGTAAAACACACAAACCCAAGTCTCTTGGTCACAACAGTTCCCTCCCATGCACGTGTTTACATTTGACAAGAGCACAAAGGCTTGGGCAAGTCTACGCTTGGACTCAGGGCTCCATCCCACATTCCACACACACATGAAATTCCAGCCAAAAGCCCTGGAGGCATTCTCGTTTAAAGGCCAGAAAGTCCCACGTCACGCACATTCGACTGATATTTCAATCAATTCTCCAACAGTAAGAAGGCTGACGGTTGAACCATGTTATTTATTTTTTTCTTTTTTTAAACCAAGGTCCATTTGTGGCTATTTGGATGACGGGATAAAACTCATAATCCCACTCAGAGATGATAAACAGGCTGTTTGGTTACTCTCTACACAACTCATGGTGTGGATTTAATCAAAGGTATTGAACACTAGAAGCATGCATGAGCAACTCCAAATGTATAAATAAAGAAATTTAGACAGCAAGTTCCTTGAAAGCCCTTAGCTCAAATTTTATATAGTTTGCAACAGAACAAATTTTGCACACACCCTATGGCTGACATCATTTTAAAATGCACCGACGTAACTTTTTTACATGATTCGAGATCAACGGCAAAGCAAATCCGCTGCTCTATCGATGCCAAGTCAGGAGCGAAAGTCAGAAACAGCTCTTGCATGCCGTATAACTTCGGCTACCTTTACAGGCTTAAAGGGTACTACATTTGTTTTTCCAGCTCCAATAGAAACAGACTGAGAAGTAAACACATCTGCGACGCCGCTCAATTTATATTATTTACAAACTTGCGGCTGAAGATAAGAGACCAGGCAGACTGTAAAGATTACGGCCTGAGAGCACACAGAGCCGAAAGATAGAAGACAACCTGCACTGCAGACCAGGGAGTATAAACACAGAGCGTAGCAGAGTATAAACCGTACATTACAAAGGTCAGAGGGTAAACCCCGAAACATAAACACTGCCAGAGTATACATACGGAGAATAAAAGACATGGGTGTTAAACCTTGCTAACCTTGAGTCTGATCCCCCAGGAGGCCCAACTGCGTAAGGATTAAACTTCCTGTAGTATATTCATGAAGTTTATAGTGCAGAGTATGGCCGGTACTCCACGAGCATCAAATATATGCTATATATGAGCATCAAAGTTTAAAATGTAAAGTTTAAACCCAGAGTTTGAACCTCACTTGCATAAGAGACTTAATACTTAAATACTTACTTTCTAACCTAATCCTTATAATATGAGTCTTTAAAACGCCAGAATGGTTCAAACCCCAAAAGAAGGCAATGTAATTATATTAAAATTCCTGTAGAACACACAGCTGTAGTATAAACCCCAAAAGTATAAAAAGTCACTTTGGTATGTGTCCAAGATCAGATACATATCCAATGACTTGAATGAGAACAGTCATGGGACACTTTTCCTCTGTGAATGTGCAAGACGCTTGCTGACGTCATGAGTCAGCACCGTGTACGTGAGGATTTCATAGCAATGCTAGCAACAGGCATCTGGCTTTCTTCCTTCTTCTGGACCTCGACAAATACAGCCGCCTAACTGCTCACCGTCCTCCAGGGCAAAACCCCAAGTATATTTCTGCTAAAATCGTATCTGTTGTTTGAAACGGATGAGTGCTCGCGCAAATGTGACGCGTTTTAACTCAGAATGCGAGAGCACTCCGACACTTCCACATTAAAGTCAGATAAAAGTCACTTGTAATTATGAAAGTGAACCGTCATAGCATGCAAATATGATCTGACCGAAAAGGCTGAATTCAATAACGTGGCTTGAACAAAACCTAAAAACAAATTACATATGCAAACAACCTAGCAGTAAAAGTCTAAAAGTATTAATCGGTATTGATTTATACTTGACTGTAATTGAGTATTAAACGCCTGTAATATACAAACTTTCTAACAAACAAGTACAACTTTTATTGTGTAAATTGTACTCTGTAAATTTAAAAATCAAGGTAGCATAAACCCCTGAAATATGAATGGCGTACAAACCCCAAAGTATGAACTCTAAAATAGAATCTAGTATATAGGTTTTATATACTCAATAATCCCCAAATATAAATCTCAAAATGTGGATGATAGAAGTAGAAATCTTGTTCAAAATAACGTTTTAGTATGGGAGTATTTACTGGGAATATACCAAGTTTAAACAATAGATCATAAAATTTACATAAAGTATATTTTAAAAAAAAATAAGAATTTCTGAATACATGCCTAATTTTATCATAAAGTTAAAAAAAAATAATAATAATTTGTAAAAATTTCCAGTATAAACCCTTCAGTAGCTATAACATTACACTAAACAGTGTATGAAATAAAAGTAACCCTGTAAATTAGAAATTCAGTGTAGAACCAACTCCTAGTGTGAAAATGACGCGCAGCTAACCATTGCATACACAGTAATTGCATTTAAGGTGGTAAAATGCTGCCATTCCTGCAGGTGGTGTGCTCTAAAGTATTCACACATTGGCAAGCAGCACAGCACCCTGTGCGGTGGAAGCAACTTTTTTTTGCCGTTTGTTCAAAATTGCAACTAAATTTTTATTATTATCATCATTATATAGGAGCAAAAGATAATGATACTAACAATCACAATACAAAATCGAATTGGAACCTACATATCGTGATATCATATCGGCTTGTCCCTGGTGATTCCCAACCCTAATATTTACTGTGTAAACTGTATTTTGTAACATACTGTAGTAGAAAGTCCTGAATTCAAAAACAATGAACACCCAAGCGTGAACCTTAAAAATTCCATTGAGTACAAAACATCATTACATTACTAAGCTCCTGTGTTGTACAGTAAGCGTAGAATTGACTGAACATGAGTATGACTTTCACGGAGTAAACCCAAAAGTAAATTCCACGACACAAACAAGGGACAAAACCTACCGTTATGAACATGAAATGAAATGAGAAATGATCTAATAGTGAAAGTCTGAAGTATAAATCCTGTAGTAGGTATGCACACAAATGAACATAAAACATGACCATAACCATCATCATGTAACCTACAAACCCAATATAAACAAACCCTGGTGTGAATTCTAAAAGTATGAACTAAAGGATCAAATCATTCTGGTATTTCTCTTTTAGAGTTTACTGTAGATACAAGAATAGCAAATACTGAATCTGTAAATATAAAAAGATAAAGGATATAATAAAACAAAAATATCACACTATTCTACATGAACCTTTAGCTGCATAAACCCCAAAGTATACAAAGTTGTAGTCAAAATTCCAGTATATACAAATAGGACAAACCCTAGGTGTACTGTATATACCCAAGAAAAAAAATCCTTTATCGAAGTGCAAATCCTGCATTAGCTATAATCTAAACAGTGTATAAAACAAGAGTACAACCTACAAACCCAATAGGCTATAAATTCAGTCTATAAACCGAAACATAAAACACTAGAACTATAAAGAGAATTATTAAATAAAATCTCAGGTATAAACCCTGTAGTAGCTATGCAGTCAAAAGTGTATAACTTTATAATCATAAAGACTTTAAACCCAATATAAACAAAGAAAAACATCCACTGTGAATGCTAGAAATATTAAATAAAAATATACAGTAAGTATCACACTATTCTAGAATTCTTAATTGTATAAACCCCAAAGTAACAAAGACAAAACTTGTGGCTGAGCTCATCTGAGTAACTACATCATATAACCTACAAATGCAATTTGTATAAACCCTAGAAGTACAGAGGTATTAAACATTTCTAGTATTACATTTCTGCATAATATAGAGAGTCCATGCATCCATCCATCTAGGAACCTCTGCATCCAATTGTGACCACTGTATTTATTCCCATTTTTCCTACTGTGGTAGGACTTCTGGTTAACATTCACATGCACATTCATACACTACAGACAATTCGTAAACGCCAATTAACCTAATCTGTGGGAGACAACCAGAGTACCCAGAGGAAACCCACCAAGCAGGTAGAGAACATGCATACTCTATGCACACAGAACCTGAGGGGAGGAATCAAACCCGGACCCTGGAAGTGCAAGGTGACAAGGCTAACCACTAAGTTACTGTGCCGCCAATATGTAGAGTACAAATATTCACACACTCATCGTTTTTACTGCTTTATCCTGTACACAGAGTCGCAGGGGGCATGAAGTCAATCCCAGGAGACTTATGGGACAAGGCAGGGTACACCCTGGACACCGTGCCAATCCATCGCAGGGCACACATATACAGTACACACACACACACACACACACACACACACACACACATCTTCATTCACACACTATGGGCAATTTAGGAACACCAATTAGCCTAATCTGTAGGGAGAAAACCAGAGTACCCATGGGAAACCCACCAAACACAGAGAGAACATGTAAACTCCATGCACACAGACCCTAAGGGGGGAATCGAACCCGGACCCTGGAAGTGCAAGGTGACGAGACTAACCAATAAATTAGTGCTGGCAATATGTATAGTACGTTATCATAAAGTTAAAAAAAAAAAAAAAACAGATGCAGTTCGGTGCAGAACCATCTCCTAGTGTGAACATGACACGTAACTAACCATTCCAGTATTATGTAAATAAACAAAATAAACGAATAACTATCATTGTAGGTGTAAGTATAACCTAACTAAAGTGTAAAACGCATTAGTAACAATCCTGAAACATAATCACGGTTTGAACCGGAACGCTAGTGTGAACACACAAGTGAAGTGGGATTGTTACCTGCGCCAGCTGCCGCGGGTCCGGAGCACCGAACAGAGAGGAGCTGGAGCTGAAGCTGATCGCTCCTCTCCGGCTCAACACGTGCTTGGGAACCGGCCTGTCCAGAGGCAACACCGGTAACTGATAACATACTTCCATTGAACAATATGAACGCTGGATCCGGATAAAAAAAAATTACATTAAAAAAAATAATAATAAACAGATAAAAAGAAAAGAAAATTCAAAGGATTGTTGGCATGGAAAGAGAAACAAAGCGGATATATTGTTGCTGTTTGTTTTTCTTTCTTGAAACGCAATTATCCGACGCTCATGAGTCGAAGCGTTTCGTTTTTTTGTTCGGCTCGAGGAGAAACTCGCTCGCGCGCGCGCGCACACACACCGCCGTCGTTGGTGCTGTCCGTGTTCGCTCGTGCGCCTGGTCCATTTTTTTTTCTCCCCTCTTTCTTTATTCGCTTTTTATTCCTTTCCTCCGCTTGTCAAGCGCACCGGGCCGTGTCGAGGACGAGGCCTGGATCCTTTCAGTATCTTTTAAAAAATGCTTCCTCATTTTTAAACTCCAGTGTGTATGTGTGTATGCAAATATGTATTTATGTGCATGCGTGTGTGTTAGTCGAGCTTCGTCGTGAAATGGCTCCGCGCGACGTTTCCGAATAAAAAGACAAAAGGCATGACCGCTTCAAAAAAAAAAAAAAAAAAGGCACACGAGATCAAAAACAAGAAAAGGGAAGGAAGGAAGAAAGGAATCCACCAGGAATCCGCCAAGATGAGCAGAGGCTTGTAGGGGTTCCGAGCGTTTGCATTCAAGATCAGCGCCGAATTCTATTTCATCCTTTTTTCTTTTTTTGCTTATTCCGTCCCTTTTCCTTCCCCTCAATGCAGATAGAGAGAGAGAGACCTCACTGCTCTCACAGCTCACTCAATGCACCAGTGTGTCTGCTTGACCAAAAAAATTTAATAAAATAATAATTTCCAGCCTCTGCTTTCATCTGGTCCTCTGTAAATTAATTAAAACAATTACTTAATAAAATAAATAAAATAAAAAAAAACACGCACATACAGCTAACTCTACAGGCTTGCCTTTTTTTTCTCTCTCTCTCTCTTTTTTTCTTTCCCCCCAAAACACTGCAAGCTGCTTCCGAGCATGCAGACAGGAGGCTGTCGGAAAGATCCCCTTAGAAAAAAAAAAGAGAAACAATCCACCCAATCCGTGCTCGGCTTCTCGTCTAAACCCGGATCTGATTGGACGAAATAGAAACGCGATTCCAATACAAGCGATCTGATTGGCTGGACGACCTGGGCAACTCCACGACTTGATTGATATGCAGTCGTGTGTGCCGACTGTATGGACCTCAGCGAGGGTATTCCACACGCCGGGGTTTGCCCTACATCACCGCCTGACTGTGATTACCTTCACTGGCATGAGTCACTCAGTGAACACACATTCTCACTTAAAGTGCCCCTGAAATCAAAAAAGTTGTTATTTCTTACTTTTATAGGCACTAATATAGTTAAGATAGCATGTCTAGGGGGGAAAAAAAGCCAAAAATAGTCATTTTTTTCATCATCAGTACATGGTCAGGATTGTGGAAGATCCGGAGCCTATCTTGGAAACACAGGGTATGACGTGGGGTGAAACCACCAGTGCATCTCATACATACTCGTTTGCACCTCATGCGCCTACTGGGAGGCAGGAGAAAACCAGAGAACCCAGAGGAAACCCACGTTCCTCTGAACAGACAGTAACCCATGTTAGAAAAGATCCATCAAGCTCCAACACGACAGCTAACAAAACGTTTTTGGAGATATTATTATTATTATTATTATTATTATTATTATTATATAGTTTGTGACTTCCAGTTAACAGTAAATTAACTCAACCTGTCCTAGTCTTGCATTTCATCTAATGAATGTGCCAGAGAATGATTAATGTAAATGTTTATTTTCATCTTAGCAATAGTCACAGTGTACAAAAGTCACAGTTTTTGACTAACATAAGCCTGGGTGTTCATTTCTACTAATAGGTGTTTTCTTATTTTCATACTTGTTTATGTAGTAAGACACATACACTCTATCTCCTCTGTTCAATTTTTCTTCAAGGAGCTCATTAACTACATTAATTTTTGACAGTTTCTGTTAGGGCCATTTGCTTTACAGTGGAAGAGCCAATGTTTTTTTCAAAATATGCTTCCTATTGAAATAGAAAAGCGGTTTTGCACATGCATCGAAACATGTTACCTAATACATTTCACCATTAAAATTTTATCTTCATTGCAAATGATGGACTTTTTAACTTAATTATATGAATATTCTAATACATAAATATTAATATATTTATTCATTTTAATTTAATTCATTTTACCATAAAAATCTCGTTTTGACTTTTAAACATCCAAATATTTGAACAGATCTAAATATTTGCCACACAACATTGTAACATTCATATGATAGTAACATTATCGGTTTGCTATTGGGTTGTGCTGTGGTAGGTGGCTTTTTTTTAACGAGGCAGCACAACTCATCAGAACATCAAAAGCAAAAATTTTTTTAGGGCTATAGTCAGGAAGTTTTTCTTCTCTAGAATGTACTGTATATGCTAAGCATGGGGGCGTGTCTTGCTTTACAGTAGCAGCTCATTTAGCAGTTGGATATTCTTTTATTTAAAACGGGGATTTTTACAGTTTGTCACTTACAGTATATGACTATATGGAAGAGTATTTTACCAATACCAACTGGTGTTACTGTAAATAATTCTGAATTTATTCACAGTTATAATGTCATTTTATCTACTCGTCAAGTTTATCTGGTGACACCAGCACCTCTGACAATTAACCTCATGTTAAACGTGTACAGCATAAAATGCAGCATGTCCTCGTCTAGGTTTTCCTTTTTGCCAAGGTGGACAGGCAGTGGTGAGGAATACTTGAAGACACTCTTGTCACAGACCATATTTAGTTACTTTGTAAAGCTCCTGGCAAGTTTGTTTTGTTGCTACATATTTCGAATGCTGCTGGCTGTTGTATAAATCAGTCGAGCATTTCAACACACTGTCACTGACCTCCTGTTTTAAAAAGAAGTATGTCAACATACGGAATATATCTGGGGTTTTAACTATCTACAGGATACATGATACATCATTCTACACCATATTGTTTTCATTTTAACCTTTTAAAAATAATAATGTACTAATGCCTCGGTAAGTATACTTAGCATACTTAGCATCCTTGACGGAAAATGAGTCATGGGCAAATGTTGACCCACACTTACCACTTCATATGGCTCATATACCAGCGTGGAATGACAGCCATGAACTCATCCAAATCCGCCTGCCAGACCACGGCCACAACTCAACCTTGATGACAGGAATGCTGTACAGCAGGGGGGAAGCTGGGCATGACTTCAAGGGCCCCCAGAAGGCAAGGAGCTCCCCAAAGGTCCACAGGGAATGGGCTGGGAAGGCCTTGTTTATTAACCTGTCAAGATACAGATTGTTAGAAAGCATTACAGTTATTCTTTTATTTCCTTAGAGGAATGGGTTGATAGGTTCCACTAAGCATTTTTCATCAGAATCTCTTCGTGTTTTTATTTTATCCATGATCTATCCAATATGTAATAGTAAGGAATTAATCACTAAGGGGTGTGGTGCGATAGAAAAAGAATCATCGACTACATGGTTTGATGAAGCCTGATGCAAAATGGATTACTTTCCAATAACGGCATGTCCTGAAGACGCTCTTACACCACAGTAATTTTTCGACTTTTAATTTATTAAAAAGGGACACATCGTTCACTTATAAATGTTGTGGATCATCTGTGAAACAAATTACAATTATCACTTATATTTATAAAATCTCTAGACAGTTAATTCCTTACCTGTTTCTCTGTTTTATCTTAAAAAAAATTAAAAAGCAATGTTTCTGAGAAGAAAGCATAAATTCTTCCATCCCGAATGCTCTGACACTGGAGACTCCTTTCAGTAATAATAAATAAACAAATATATCCTTACTGAAAAGGTTTTTAGGTGATATTCAGTTCAGTGCATGGTGTTTATGCATTGGCTGTTTTTCCTCCTCCTCATTTTTTATTAAATAAAATTGCATCAAATCAACCCACACCCAGTTATTTGATTGGATTTGTGCTTATTTCTAATGAGACTAAACCACTTTCTTTAATCTTTCTAAACTGACTCATATTACCCCCTACACTTTTTTAAATTTGATTATAACCAGAAACATCAATAGAAACAATCCGACCAGCCGGCTTAGCTACTATACCGACAAAACACATGACCCCTGAAGGGTGTTGCAAAGTCATAGAGTTTGTAGATTATCTTTACTCTTGCATACATTAATTAGCAGATCTTAACACAGCTATTGTTCGGATTTATACACCTCTACTTGTTTTATTTTTTTTCATACTTGGCTTCTTGTCTCAGTGTAAACTGAGTATGCCATTCAAGCCTCTAATCCCCTCAAATTCCAGGAATGAAGGTGACTAGCCAACAGCACTACACACTGAACAATGCATCATATCCAGGATTAAACTTACACGTCCAACGCTGTAAGAACACTTTTTACTTTCAGAGCTGAGCTTGATTTGTTGGAATGAATTAGAGATAAGATGTTTTGGCTTTAGAGTGTTTGAATGTTTTAACTTGAATTGCAGGAGGCCGAGGGGACAATAGCACACCGTGCCATGGCAACAATCAGGCCGTATGCCAATAGTGGGTACAATGACTGGCTCCCACCTCCTCCCTAGGAGCTTAGAATACAATTCAGCACATCCCAACCCCCTGCCACGCAGCCCTGAGCCTTTTCCGGGTAGATCAATTTCACCCTCTTGAAGCCCAAACCTGCACCAGACTGTACAATAATTCAAAAATATTTGCTTACTGGATACGTAATAAAACTGTGCTTGTGTACAGTAAACATTTACCATGTTTATACCTGCATGCACAATTAAGATGATTATTTTTTATTATTAACCAAATTATATTTGTATTTTTTTTCTAGCCATATTTCCATTTTAAGAAAAAAAAAAACATAATAAATATGATAACACAAGTATGTAAAATCCTAAAATAAATTATAAGTGAAAATGTATTGTACGCACATTTGATTGTTACAGTCAGGCCTTGAATAGAAAACATGAAAATGTTTGCATCCCCCATGTTTTGCATCCCTTATGTTGTCCTATGATGACATAGTGGCTTAGTGGTTAGCACCTGGTTTGGGTCTGCTCAACACTATAGCCTTGAACCTCCAGTTTTTGACATTCAAGTGCTTTTTGTGTTTCCTCTGGGTACCCTGGTTTCCACCCTTGTCCAAACAGTTGCAGTGTAGCCTGATTGGTGCTTCTGTAGCATATGAGTGATTGTGTGTGGTCCTGTAGGTTGCAAGAGGGTTAGGGTCCTCAGCCCCAAACAATGGTAACTCCCCCCTGCAGCAGGAACTGATGGTGTGAACTCACAGGTCATTGCAACCATTGTTCATAATGACAGCAAGGATAGATGGATGGATGGATGGATGCTTTACTTTTTTTTACTGGTCACTCCTTAGTTTTAGTTACTTTACTCCAACCCTCTGGTCATGTTAGATGTTAGCCATTTGTGTATATGTGCTGTAATGATGATTTGGATAATACAAAACAACACGGCAATACTTTAACCCTCACATACAGTACTATGCATTGAGCTTTTAACCAAAGCAATGATGGACAGCATGCAATGTGCTACAGTCTCCATGTACAGCTCATCGGGGACGCTCCTCATTCCCTAACTAGGAGGAAACCATTTAGCAATGATTTGTTTCTAAAGCACTGTTTGCAGTACACAGTGTTCATGCTCCTGCATCAGCTTCGCCGAGGGCCCCAGGGGAAGTGTGCTGTGATGAGAGGAGGGAAGCAGAGCACCTGTTAATTCCCCCTGAGACACACACACACACACTCACACACACACACACACTGCATAATTGACAGTGCTTGTTTATGTCAGGCATGGTGCAGGGCCCAGTCCCGATCCTGCTTCTATTCACATCCCTTCACCACTTCCACTTGGGAACGTCAGTGACGCATTTGGGAGTGAGGGAGGGAAGGTGTCACAGAAGTCTCTTCCTACCAAAATCAATTTAATTAGACATCTTCATTGTGCTTAGCTTTCTTATCATTTTCTCAAACCACCTCAACATCTGAAATAACATTGATGTTTTTCAAAGAACACCTCTCCGTGAATCGACTAGCAGTTTAATGAAAGGTGCTAGCTATGTTTAACATAAGCTTTTAAAATGTACTTTAAACAGAAACTATTGCTACGATAAAAAACGATGCCATTTTGGAAGCAGGATTCTTTCTATTCAAATAAGTGTCACTGACTGAGTTTTGCTTTGATGTGTGTGTTACCTTGCTAACTGAAATTTAAAACATTAGCCTATTGACTTCATGAATGTACAAGAAGCTAAATGTTGTCAAAAAACAGTTTTTTTTTAATGTGTAAAGCATCAAAAGCATGAAACATTTATATTTTGGGGCTTTTGAGAGTAATCAGTGTCATCTTGCGCCATCTTGTGGTTGTATTAATGAAACACATGCATTGAATATGTATGAACAGCAAAACACAATATACTGTGACACATATATAACACACATAACTGCACAGTCTATATATAGAAGGGATTGTAAAGTAACCTCCATGCATTTGGGGGGAAAAAAATGCCGCTTCTCATGTAAGTTAAAATGTAGAATCTAGTAAGTAAGTGTACAAGCACAGTTTCTGATTATTAATCCTCAAAAGGTATTTTCTTTTACACAGCATGCTTGTCTTGCATCACTCTTTTCAGCAAAAATTGCACTATTAAAAAAGACAAACAAATAAATAAGTAAATATACTATCATAAAAGCACAAATTTTCAATTTTCTAATTTGAAATAATTTTACTTAGACAATTTTGACAAATATGAGAGAAGAATAAAATTAATTTATCTAAAAAAAATTGCTGTGCAATATAAAAAAAACATAAGAAGGAGAAAAAAAGAGAGGAAACAAAAATATTTGCAAAAAGAATACCTGTCTGTCTGTCTGTCCCCTAAAGTTTGGGCACCCCTGGTCTGGTCAAAATTTTTGTTACAGCAAATAGTTATAGTACGCCAGAAGAAGATGATCTGATCAATGATTATACATTCTTTTTAAAAATGTAAATGATTCTTTTTTTATAAATTTGATGAACTCTCAGATAACATTTAGGGATACAGTTTGTCTACTATCGCTATTAGTAAAGGCCACCTGATGCAAATGTCAATGCTTTTTAAAAAAAAAAAAAAAAGTTTGTCCCAGCAACCAGCAGCCATGCATGAGCTGTCAAACAGAAAGAGAACGCTATAAGAAGATATGAGAGAACTGCTCATAGGATTAGTGTAAAGGCAAATCAAAACCAATGTTTGACCTCCCAAAGACCTAAAAGATTTATCAGATGCTGGAGTGGTAGCGCTCTGTTCTACTGTGCAGGGAGACCTGCACAAATATGACCTTCTTGGAGAGTCATCAGAACAAAAGCTTTCCTGCTTCCTTACTACAAAATCCAACATTAGCAAATAAACCATTAAACAATTCCTTTGTTTTTATGAAGTTCAAATAGAACTTTCAGCCACAATGAGAAAAGGTATGTGTGTTACGGGTGGGTCACTTGTGCTTTGGGCTTGTGTTGCAGCCAGTGGTACGAGCCCATTTCTTTCTTTGTTGATTAAAATCTAGAAAAGCTAGAGAATAAAAAAAATTAAAGAAATGTTTCATGTTTAAGCATATTCATTTTATAGACAAGTTCATTTTCCACTCACATTATTATTTACAGTAACAGAAATTTTGACCAGGGGTGCCCAAACTTTTGCATATCACATTCACAGTTTGTGAATAAGAGTGCAAAACGTAATGAAATACATACTAGCTGTGTGCACATGTACTGTCTGAGCAGTACATGAGAGAGTATAATAAACAGATAACTTATCAGAAGAAAGGTTCATTTAAAGAAATAACAATAATTTCAGTGTTGTAGTATATGAAGTATGTCAGACAATTATCTATATCATACAGAGACTGGACTCAGTCCTTAGTGACTGTAAAATAGTAAAAGCGCCCTTTAAAATATCATAATATGCCAAAACGTGACAGAAAGATCAATGTAACCAGCGGACAAAAGTTTCAATAAGCAGACAAAATAATAAATAATGCTGTATATTCTTGCTCCTTAGTATAAAGTCACTTTACTGTGTGCTTAGTATATAAGTTAATATATTTTGGGGGAAAAGTGCTAGGATATTGTGAGTATATTGTAAGGCTGTCTTGTATACTAAAATGTTTAACTTAACAAAATAAAACAGTGTAACTGGATAGTTTATGAAAAAATAAAGAAATAATTTAATAAAAAGTATTTTTTATTCAGTAAAAAAAATAAGCAGTTATGCAATTATGGCTAGAGTGGTATGGAATAAAGGATCTATGTGATGTGCTATCTATCTATCTATCTATCTATCTATCTATCTAT